>JAAGKR010013448.1:0-13966 GCA_011419295.1 Clarias macrocephalus
GACATACTGTATATACAAAAAACATGAATACAAAAACAGCAATTATTGTTAAAGCTAGTCTATGGCTGTTCAGGGCCAAGTTTACATGGGCTTCTCAGGCTTTCGTTAACTTTACTTCTGATTCGAAACCAATATGGCTTATTAAAGATGCATTGTTTTATTGGACATGGCTGGATTGTAATGTTCAGCAAAATAAACACTGTCTACAGCAAATTTACTGCGGTTGTCTCAAAGTCATGATGTAATAGAGACAAGTCTCTTTAGATCCTTCTCCACTAATGTTATTATGGTGTAAATGATTAATATATTGATGTATTTTACATAGTAGACCAGGTGCGAGCTCCTGCATTCGTCAGGTTTGCCTGAGCTGGCTTTAACACAAACACATTTGCGTGCCGGCAGGTCGACAGAACCCAACTTAGTGCCATCTAACAGACAGCAGTGGGCGGAGTCAGTACGTTCTCCACTGAGATTTCCCACATTACCTTTCTCACATTCCACTCCTCTTAAGTTTGTCTTTGTTCTTTTAATGAAGTTCTTAAAACAAAAATAATTTCTTCAACTGAGAATAAAATGAATATGGGTCACTTAAGCACAAAATAGCACAGACTCAAATGATCAGGTGTTTAATTGTTGTTGTCGTTTTCTCAAACATGATTTCCCCAACTTGGTGTTTATACAGATTCAGACAGACTGAATTTAAGAATGCACACCTAGGAACCTAAAACACAAACACACACGCACCGTCCTCTTCGAGTGGAGATGTGCGTACACACCTCTGACCATCTTTTGTCTTGTAAATGAGGTATCCTCATTCATCTTCCAGTCCCCACCAGCGGACACACTCTTCGTTTGAACTGTAGCTGTGTTTGTTAGAGCACTTGGTTATATGCAGTACTGTAATGCGTGGAACACTTACTTTCTGGTTTGTTTTGTTTAAAATATTGCTTATTACCTTATGCAGCAAAATAAACAATGTTACCATTGTGTAACAGTTAAAGTCCTGCATGTAAGCATTTGTGGATGGAGAGGTGTCTGTGTCTGTATGCGCTTCTGAATTTCTCAGTTGGCTTTAACACAAACACATTTGCGCAGGTCTCCCATGTTTTGCCCATTGAAGTAGTTGGTTCAAGTAAATGTTTATTTTTTAAATACCCCAAACAATTTACCAACAATTAAAAAAAAACCCGCAAAGATGACTTAAAATATTTACTCTTTCAAAACTAGTCAAAGTTAAAGCAGTAATTTGTATAAAACAGGTGAATACATGTATTTAGCTTAAAGATCAGTAAAATACCTGGATAACAGGTCAGAGGAGTTAAATTGTTCGCTTGTGTTAATGTGTTCTTGAGAACAAAGCGCTATCTAGTGGTGGCTCCAGGTAAATGAATAAATAGGGCTTGAATGGGCGTGTTTACTGTGAAATCTTGACACACCTTTCTGGCAGGAGAGGGAGGGAGGGGGCGGATCACATCATCAAAAGGGCAGCCACACGCCATCTGCACGCCATTTACACGGCCTCGGCTATTTGAGGTGGTTCCTACTGTACTTAAATTAGGTTCAGGTCTAGTCAATATGTTAATTTGCATATTTTCAGATTCCTAGTTCACTAACCTCAACCTTTAATGGCATTTTGATACCAATGTTATTAATATATCATATATATACACAGTATGTCACAAAAGTGAGTACACCCCTCATATCTCTGCAAATATTTAGTTCTATCTTTTCGTAGGACAGCACTGCATAAATGACTCTTTGACACAATGAAAAGTCGTCAGAGTAAAGTTTGTATATCAGTGTTTGTATTGCCAGGGGTTCAGATATTATTAGCTGTATTTTTAGTTATTGTGTTAATGTATTTAGTTATTGTGTCCCAACATTTTTGGAATTGGGTGTCTCTAAAGAAACTCGCGCACGCGCACACACACACTAATCAAACACACATACACAAACAGAATCACTGCTTTCTGACAAAGAGACTAGATCTGTAACAAGGAGCCTCTCTAATGACAATTGCTTTTGCTTTACACATGCGTCCAAACACATGGTCACAATGTTATAATAAACAGTACACGCGAGCGCAGATGTTGACTATATGAGCGCACTGAAATGAGGATGGGTTCCCTGTCGAGTCCGGTTCCTCTCAAGGTTCCTTCACTGCCATCTCAGGGAGTTTTTCCTTGCCACGGTCACCATCGTCCTCGGCTTGCTCATCAGGGACAATCTGATCATTTAGATTCATACACATTCACATTTCATACAAACTTAAATAATTATTTTGATTGTGGAAAGCTTCTTTGTGACAGTGTCAAGTGTTAAAAGCGCTATACAAATAAAAATTTATTTAATTGAACTGAGCATGGGAGACGATTATCCATAATCTCGTAATGCGCACAAGAGAAGGACCACTGGCTTAGTTGTGATCATGTGATGCTCGGCAGACAAAGCGCATGCGTACTACTCATATATCAAGTCGTTAAGTAGTTAATTAAGTAAAACGCTTTTAGGTCAGGTTGCTCGCAATCCAAGGTTTCACTGTAGTTTGATATCGGAATTTCCCTGTTACTCCTAAAACTAACTTTGCCAGCAGCATGGATTTATAGTGAAAAAATGCTAATTTTATATATTACAACTAGAGTAACACGTTTGGATAGTGTTCAGTCAAGCGCTTTAAAACATTGTTTAGGATTAAACTTTATTAATTCTGTTTAAACTTCAGCAAGATAAGCATCAACACTCTACATTGTAACACACTATGTAAAAGCCGGCACACTCCTAATAACTCATGTCCTCTTATAAATATGACATTACTATAGCCCATACTTAGCTGAGTTATTTGTTGATGTAAAACATGCTGGTGCACCACTGTTAACTACAACATCAAATTATTTATTTTCAAATGAAATTGTTCAATTGTTAATGTTATTACTTTATTTGTAATATACGTATTATGAGTATAAGGTATATGAGAGTGACAGAGGAAGATGACATCTTTGATGTAATGATGAAAATATGTAGCCTTAACTTCCAGTGGCACAGTGTCTTATATGCATGAAAGTTCTGACCAATTAGGATCCAGTATTTCATAGAGGTGTGGTGTATATTTATTTATTTCTTCCGTCCTTGGTTTTAGCCACCAGTTGATTTAAAAGAGTAAATAAGTGTGCAGCAAAAACAAAATAAATGATGAAAAAAATTTATATAAAAAATGCACAGCTGTGAATGCTAGGGAAAGCTGATTAATATTGCTGTACTTTTTAGGAATGTTTTAAATTCTTAGCGTAAGTAAAAACTGTAACACTTTTTATTGAATGTGTGATTAATTATATTTATAAGTAGGCAGAGAGATGTGTAGTTAGTTCTAGAGTGTGATCGTTTTTTTTTTTTTTTATCATGGTTTAAGTGAAAAATGTTGAAATTATTAACAAGAATAATTTCTAAAATCATCCTCAGTTGTATGTTTCGCCTTTCTCACAGTATGCTGGAGGATTTTCCATTGGTGGAGCGCTAATGGCCACAGCACCCACTGTACTGACTCCCTGTAAAACAAATGTTGGTAAAGGATGAATACAAAAAACATGGATTGTATTGGATATGTAGCTAAATATAATATGAATTTCAGCTAAAGGCCAGTAAATTAATTGTTAATTTAACAAACACAAATGTTCTGATAAAACAAAAAAAATTATTATTATTATTATTATTATTATTATACCTCAAAAAGGTTTTTTTTCTCAAACCTGAATGTTATAACTTTATTGAATCAAAAACCAATTATGTATAATTAATTAATTTATTATTATTATTATGATTTAAGCTCTTTAGTGATTTGGAGTTTCATGACAACCCCCTGCAGATTTCTCTTACCGGTTGTGCCTGATAATCTGGAATGGAACTGACCACAGGAACACCACTCTCTGGGTTCTGAACCACATTGATAATGTTCAGCTGTACAACACAGACACAGAGCTTCTTAATTATACAATACTCAGTACTTATATTTACACAATTTTACATTAGGTGCAACAACCCAAATTGTTCAGTACACTTACAATAATCTGAATCATTCCTGTTCCCACATAAATATAAAGGCTAAATTTCACATCAGCACTGTTTATTGTCCTGGACTCCCAACTCTCAGATTTCCTCACAACCTCACAATATGGTCTTCCTATCAAGAGAGGTGGGAGGTGCCTGAGTATATTTACCTTGTTACTGTACCTTCTTCACATGTATACTTCACCTGAGTAGTTTAATTAAAGGATACTTTTTACAGAAAAAAAATCTGTGTTCTTATGTAGCTACATCTCTGCATGACCACAGTGTAGTGTAGTATATGAAGCGTGAATTTTGCCACTTGCTGTCTATTTTTTTTGTATTTTTTGTCAACAAGACAGCACTAACTCTTCTCATATATCATTTCGCAAGATTGGAGAATACAGACAGAGGGATCGTTGACCATTCCTCTTTGCACAAAAAGAGATTTTTTTTCTCTCTTTCCAGATCACCCAGAGTCCTGGGTCCTCTCTTATTCACTCTCCTCTTCAGCTCACCCCAAAGGTTTTCCATTGGGTTGAGGTGTGGGGACTGAGATGGCCATGCCAGGAGCTGGATTTTGTGTCTGATGAACCATTTTTGTATAGCTTTCGCCACATGTTTCGGGTTATTATCCTGCTGATAGACCCATTTTTGTCCTATCTCCTGCTTTATAACAGAGGCCATCAGGTTTTGATTTAAAATGTCCTCGTATTTCAGAGTGTTCATGATGCCATGCGGCCTTTGGAAGAGAAACAGGCCCACAACATCACAGATCCTTCTACATACTTCACAGTGGGCATGAGGTGCTTTTCCACCTACTCATCTTTTGTTTTATGTCGGAACTAGACAGTGTTTGTTGACAAAAAGCTCTTCGTCTCATCTGACCACAGCACACTGTCCCATTTTAAGTCCCGGCAAACTCCAGATGTTTAGGTCTGTGATTGTAGGTGAGAAAAGGCTTTTTTTTTCCTTGCCTGCCTCCTAAACAGATTGTAGGCATTTAGATAACATCTGATGGTTGTTATGCAGACTTTGTGATCCCAAAATGTAACTCTTTGAAGCGGTTCTCTAGCAGTGGAGCTTTGGAGATTTATGTCAAGTCAAGTCGGCTTTTATTGTCATTCCAACCATATACAGTTAGTACAGAGTGAAACGAAACAACGTTCCTCCAGGACCAGGGTGCTACATACATGCAACAACATAAATTTACAACATACATTTTACATTAAGTTACTCTAAAAGAAGAACTATCAATATTCATACAAAGATACACAATAGACAAAGTGCACGTGCAAATGTGCAAAGAAAGAGGTACATGACAGACACAACAATGTAAGACACAACAGTACTTTTTCAGTCCAGTCCCTTTGTGTTTAGGAGACGGCTGGCTTGCGGATAAAAACTGTTTCTCAGTCTGGATGTGAGTGCCCGAATGCTTCGGTACCTTTTTCCAGATGGCAGGAGGGTGAAGAGTGTGTGTGAGGGGTGTGTCAGGTCAGCCACAATGCTGGTGATGCGTGTGGTGTAAATGTCTTCGATAGAGGGGAGAGAGACCCCGATGATCTTCTCAGCTGTCCTCACTATCCGCTGTAGGGTCTTGCGGTCTGACATGGTACAATTCCCAAACCAGACAGTGATGCAGCTGCTTAGGATGCTCTCAATAGTTCCTCTATAGAAGGTGGTGAGGATCGGTGGTGGAAGCTGCGCCTTTCTCAGCCTTCTCAGGAAGAAAAGACGCTGTTGGGCTTTCTTATGCAGAGAGCTGGTGTTGAGGGACCAGGAGAGGTTCTCCTCCAGGTGGACGCCCAGGAATTTTGTGCTCTTGACGATCTCCACAGAAGAGCCGTCGATGCTGAGCGGAGAGTGATCGCTCTGAGTTCTCCTGAAGTCAATAACCATCTCTTTTGTCTTTTCGACGTTCAGAGACAGGTTGTTGTCTTTACACCAGTCTGTTAGCCTCTACACTTCCTCTCTGTACACAGACTCGTCGTTCTTGCTGATGAGACCCACCACGGTCGTGTCATCAGCGAACTTGATGATATGATTGGAGCTGTGTGTCGCTACACAATCATGAGTCAGCAGTGTGAACAGCAGGGGGCTGAGCACACAGCCCTGGGGGGCCCCAGTACTCAGTGTGGTGGTGCTGGAGGTGTAGCTCCCAATCCGCACTGCTTGAGGTCTTTCGGTCAGAAAGTCCAGGATCCAGTTACAGAGGGAGGTGTTCAGGCCCAACAAGCTCAGCTTCCCGATCAGGTGTTGGGGGATGATTGTGTTGAATGCTGAACTGAAGTCTATGTACAGCATTCTGGCGTAAGTGTCTTTCTTCTCAAGATGTGACAGTGCCAGATGGAGTGTGGTGGAGATGGCGTCGTCCGTTGAACGGTTTGAACGATACGCGAATTGCAGGGGGTCTAGTGAAGGGGGCAGCAGGCTCTTGATGTGTCTCATGACGAGCCGCTCGAAGCACTTCATGATGATGGGTGTGAGTGCAACAGGGCGGTAGTCATTGAGACAGGACACAGAAGACTTCTTCGACACGGGGACGATGGTGGTAGATTTAAAGCATGTGGGAACGACGGCGCTGCTCAGAGAGATGTTGAATATGTCGGTGAGAACACCTGCCAGCTGTTCTGCACATTCTCTGAGCACTCTGCCTGTGATGTTGTCTGGTCCAGCAGCTTTACGTGGGTTGACTCTGCGTAGAGTTTTCCTCCCATCAGCCTTGGTGAGACACAGCACTTGGTCGTTCGGCGGAGGGATAGTCTTCCTCTGCGTCACGTCGGTCTGCATGTCGAACCGTGCGTAGAATTTATTCAGCGCATCTGGAAGGGAGCCGTCACTGTCACAGATAGGTGAGGAAGTCCTGTAGTTTGTGATGGCTTGTATACCCTGCCACATGCGCCGTGTGTCACCGCTGTCCCTGAAGTGATTGTGGATTCTCTGGGCGTGTGCGTGCTTCGCCTCTCTGATGGCCCTGGACAGTTTGGCCCTTGCTGTTCTTAGGGCCGCCTTGTCCCCCGCTTTGAAGGCAGAGTCTCTGGTTCTCAGTAGTGCACGCACCTCCGCAGTAATCCACGGTTTCTGGTTGGGTCGTGAGATGATATTCTTGGAGTCAGTGACGTCATCGGTGCACTTGTTGATGTAGCTGGTCACTGATGACATATACTCCTCCAAGTCAGTGTAGTCGCCGTAAGTTGCAGCCTCCCTAAACATGTTCCAGTCAGTGTTCTCGAAACAGTCCTGAAGAGCAGAGATGGCTCCTGCTGGCCAGGTTTTCAGAACCGGTTTTGAGCGCCTGACGAGTGGTCTGTATGCTGGAATTAGCATAACAGAGATGTGGTCTGAGTAGCCGAGGTGGGGGCGGGGCTCTGCCCGATATGCGCCAGGAATGTTTGTGTAAACAAGATCCAGCGTGTTTTCCCCTCTTGTTGCAAAGTCCACATACTGAAGGAATTTAGGAAGCACTGACTTGAGATTTGCATGGTTGAAATCTCCAGCAACAATAAACAGTCCATCCGGGTGTGTGTTCTGCAGATTACTGATCTTAGCATACAGTTCCCATAACGCTTTCTTAGCATTTGCGCTAGGTGGAATGTACACTCCGATAATGAAAACGGTGGTGAATTCCCGCGGTAAATAAAAAGGTCTACATTTAACAGTCACAATCTCCACCAGCGCTGAGCAAAAGCTAGAACTAGAGTTCTTACACCATTTCGTGTTAATGTAGACACACAAGCCACCGCCGCGAGTCTTACCGCACAGAGCTGCGTTTCTGTCGGCGCGAAACGAGGCTAGTCCGTCTAGCTGAATGCCGGTGTCTGGAACTCTGTCGCTGAGCCATGTCTCGGTGAAAACAAATACACAGCAGTCCCTCACCTCACGCTGTGTAGTCTGTTGCAGTCGGATGTAGTCCCGTTTATTTTCCAGAGAGCAGACGTTAGATAAGATGATGGACAGAAGAGCCGGCCGGCTAGGGTTTGTTTTTAACCTAGCACAGACTCCCGCCCGCTTGCCGTGCTTCCGCTTCTTCGCGCACCGCTTACGATGTCCCCTCCTCCGGCCACCGGCATCAGGCAACGCCGAGGACTGGAGGCCTGGTTCCCGAAGCAAGCCGCGGTCGCGTAGCTTCTCCCGCAGCTCATCTTGAATGAAATATGCCGGTTTATTGAGTTGCAAAGTGTCTGGCGGTGGTAAGTGTGAGCACCGTTTGTGCCGGTGTCCATAAACTTTGCAAAATAAAAGCGCTACGACACGACATAAACAATGTAGCACCATTTTGGCTCCGGAGTGGCCGCTGCGTGCTACCGCCGCGCCGCCATTTATTTTTTCATTAATTTTTTTATTTTATCTTTCTCACTGGGCATGGTGGCAAGATAAACTTGTCCAGCCTTGCTTGTCACCATTCCAGTCGCTTTAAACGTCTTAATGATTCCTCTGACTGTAGATATGAGCATTTTTAGGCAAGTGGCTATTTTTTTTTAGCCATTGACTGAATTATGAATGTTGACATACATCGACCTTACGTGAAAGGAGTGTTCTCTTGTCTTTCCTATGTTGAAGAGTGGATAATAGAAATAGGCCTCTGAGTTATGTCATATTTACAGTATACCACTGGAAAACAGGAAGTCATGAATTATTAATTAAATGTTTCTAGAAGGTACCCTGATCAACTTTATAAACTATGATGAAAATTTAAGTAATGCTTCAATTACATTTATTTAATTGAGATTGTTAGGGGTGCCAATAATTGTGGTACAGGTGATTTTAAGAAAAACAATTATTTTTTGGCCATGTATTTTATTATTTTTTTTGTTGTATTTATTGTTGTTGTATTCTTTAAATTTACTCGAGTTAAACGTTAGATTTTTCTATGATTAAAATAAATTTATTAGAAGCCACATTTCTCATGACTTCTTGTTTACTATGACATTAGTGACAGTGACATACTATAGTAGCAAGCAAAATGGCTGACACACTTCACAATGTGAACACTTCACAGCGTTCACATTCCAAAGAAGTGATGGGTAAAAAGAGAGAGGTGTTCGGTGTTAAGAGAGAGGTCTGTAAGGAAACACCATCTTTATTTACAGTTTCCTGCAGTGTCACAGTAGATTTTGAAGTTTATTTTGGTCACACGTCAGCACACAACCCTCAGTAACACACCAGACACAATACACTACAATACACAGGTGTGTGGTTCGAACCCTGTTCACTACCCAATTATAGAGTCTCTTGAGACAAATAAGTTTTAGTTGACACTTCATCTACACTTCATGCCAGTCCCTCATAAGAAAGAAATATGTTTCTTTTAAAAACAAATAAATAATTAATTAATTAATAATAAATGTATTTACAGTAGGTTGATTGGTGCAGGTGGCTTTGCAGGTAAAGGCGGAAACCACAATAGAGATGGCAAACTGGAGCAGAGAGAAAACCAGCAGAACTCCACTGATTCCTTTCATAAAGCTCTGAAATAAAGATCCACGATACAAAAATAGAGCTACAAATACAAAGCCTGTTCTTGTATTAAAATATTCAGAAAATATTTTCACTGTATATACTTTAAAATACTTATTACATGGTATTTTTTTGCTTGTTTGTTTTTCTTGCCTATTTTTACCCTTGGTACATTATCACACTAAATTGATAAGTCATACCTCTGTAGCGAAGTTATATCTGCATCCATAACTGTAATCATAGTTATAGCAGGGATGACTTATCACCAAATCCAGAGAAAGCATGATGATGGCGATTCCTGATGCTATCGTGCTAAATATGTTCAGCACCATAGCAGCCTTCACCTGAGAAGGCAAACACACAATCAGAACACAAAATCAAGATAAATCAGTTTAGGGGATGTAAAAAAAAAATACCTCAGCAAATTTAAAAAATCCAAAGGACAAACAGAAAAGTAATCTATGTGCAATTTGATTTACATACCACACAGGCATTAAGCTTGTTGCTCGCTGAAACAGCCAGAGAACCAGCGCTGATGTGCTGTAAGTGCAGATCTTTTAAACTCTATATATACTGTACATTTGAAGTTATAAAAAAAAAAAAAAACAGAAGAAGAAAACTTACGAACAGTGAGCCCCAGAAAACAACTCCAGAGACCACGCTGATGGTCCAACCAGGGACCGCAATCACGATACCAAGCAATATGGTCAACAAACCAATCATTATTTGGACAACCTGGTTAAAAAACACACACATACCCTTTCAAAAAAGTACTATTTTGTTTATATATTAATTTTTGTCATATATATTAGACTATTCATGAAGTCTAATTAGACAGTCAGATTTGTGAGATGTGGGACAGGATGTTGGGCACACAACTCACGATAATGATGAAATCCATCTTGAGTAGCCTCAGGGCTACTGAACATTTTAATGTTGTTTAGGAAGAATGTGTCATGACGTACTGCTTTGTACAGGGCTGTGTATCTGCAGGACCAGTCAGTGTACACCATTATAGCTTCTATTGTGGGCATGCAAGCATCATAACTGGGCCTGTCCCGCTTTCTTTAAGAACTGCTGCATACCTGTGCATTGTTTATCTGGGGACGCAAAAGCACCATGATGCATTGTGAGAGTGTGATGCTCTGCCTAATGTTCTACTGGAAAACTGGATAAATGGTGAATGGATGGGAATTAACAGACTTTTGTGCTGAACGCATATCTGGCATAATCCTAAAAAATGACAGTGGCATGATTGGTTTATCTTTCTTTTTTTTTCCAATATTTGCTTTTCACTAAATGCAAAGTACAGTCTGATAACACGTGAAGCCTGGCTTCCCCTGGCCTCCAAAACCACTGATTAATAATAAAGCTTCATGTTTCTAAAAGGAAAAAGACTGGATCTCAATGGACAAATATTATATTAAATGGGCACCTCAGGGTAAGAAGTGAAGCGCATGAAGCGATGCACCCATCATGCACTGTGCCCACTGTTCAAACCTCCAGGGGCAGTATTATGATCTGGGGTTGTTTCACTTGCTCAGGTCTATAATCAGCCTCAATAAAATAAAAATAAAGAAACTAAAAGTCTTGAGGGTGTGTTGGAGAAGACTATTTTTTGTCCAATAATTCATGAAACTCTGGATAGAAATAAGTGTCGTGATATTGTGTGTGTTGTGTTGAAACAAAGCCAGGGTGACTGCACAAAATGATCATTTCTCTATATGTTCATATATACTAGAGTAGTTCACTATTCCATGTTAACCAAGTTATTAGTTATGTTTATTGTTTCTTTTTTATATTAGTTGTTTATTAGTTATGTTTATATTAATTTATTAGATTTTAAATATCATTAATATAAAAAAATACCAAATTAAAATACCAGGAAGTAAAAAATCTTAAAATAATGTTTTATGATTGAAGTATTTCATCATTCTTCTTTAAACCTCTTTAAATGTCATATTTAATCAGCAAATACTTGAACCACACTTCATAAATATATTTTCTTTTGACTCTGTGATGTAATAGTGTAACTTACTCCCAGTGCTTTGGGTTCTCCTTTCAGGAATTTCTGCAATGGGCTTTGAGTCTGAGATGAATTTTGCACTGCTGCAGCTGGAACTGTTGATGACGGAACAACCTCAGTGAGGACAGTGTAGCCCCCTCTGACATTAGTGAATGATAGAGGAGCGCTGGCCATCTTTAAAGCACCTCTGGATTTTTAATCTGTGAACAACAAAAAAAAAAATCAACATGTTGGTATAATGTGAGAAGAAATGGTCGTACAAAAGGTGACATCAATAAAATGTTGTTTCTAGGTTTTGCGCAGCTTCCAAAATCTGCTCCAAAATTGCCAACACTATTTTGGACATTATAAACAGTATTTATAAGCATTTTATCCACCTAACAAAACAAAAAAAACATACACCCAACAACAGCCCAAATCCAGTCTGGACTCGGACACTCCACACATTGATATTCCATGAATATAATGAAGAACAGGAAGAGAAAAATAACAATGGCCCTAAAGTAACAACCATGTAATAACCCTAAATTCTCCACTTTGGCCATCAGTGGAATCATCAGTAGAAAGAACAGATGAAGAAAAGAAACCTTATGAAAATGCCATGATTAAGATCAGTGGAAGTTTGAGGTTCTAGCGACCCATATCACATGGTATAAAATGAGGAGTCAAATGCACTGCAAAGCCACAATCAGAGGTTGGCACAGAATAAAAAGGCCTTTTACAGAAGATTTCTTACCTGCCTCATAACCATCAAGGAAATGCCAAACAAGCAGGAAGCTTCTGGAGCAGTATATAAACAACTGCTGGTGAACACAATGATACAACCTCAAGTCACTCTACCACAAATGAATAGATCTTACCATCATCAAATATGTTGTCTATCTTAAAATAAAAGAAGATAAATTCACCTGTGCTATAAAAACACTTTACCTTTTTTTTTTTTTTAATTTGAACATTTTATCCAAGAAAAAAAAAAACAAACATGTACCGTAAAACATTGGATTTCGAGTAACTTAGTCTGAGAGCGTTTTGCAAGACGAGCAAAACTTTTACTAAATTTTAACTTGTATGAGTATTACATATAAGCTTTGTCTACTGAGCATCACATGATCACAACTAAGGTTTTTCTCTCTCTCACTGTGGGATTGTGGGTAATTGTTTCCAATGCGCGGTCTCAGTGTGCATGCCTCACTCGTATGCTCAACATGTGTGAGCACGTATTCCGTTTACCCAAACAGACTACATCAAACTCCTTGATGAATAATAGATGTATTAATCTATTGCCTCTATCAGGGAGTATCTTGCATAGACAAAGTATTAATACCAGCTAAGAAGCTGTGAAATATGAAGTACCTAGTTCACGTCTGAAACGCTGAAATCGCTTTCATGCCTTATTCACCAGAAACTTCATCACAAGTCTTGGTTTGACTTGAATGCTCTTACAATGAAGCCTTGAAATGAAGTCATTAAATTATAGCTTTAAATGTTCTTTGACTGCATTTGATGACATCTACACTAAGATGGTTAACAGGTGAGACATATTATCCCAAATGTCTGTTTTATTATGCTTAAAGCAGAAACTGATTATGCTTGGGTTAAACAGAGCAAATAGAATAACTTCACAACTTTAAAGCAGACATGCTCCATAGTCCTAAGAGCACTTTGGATAGCTTTCAGGCAAAAAAAAAAAAAAAATCAACTTTTTTTTAAACCACAACACACAAAACTGTTGTTTAACTGTTTTTCCCAGTTAAAGCATTAAAATCATTTCAAGGTAACTTTCACTTCAGTGTCATTTCTCAGGATTTTGTGAACTTCTGAAAACAATCCTCGTATTTACTCTGAACATGACATGAGGGGTAAATCTACAAAGTAAAGTGGTCCATAATCTCCCAATTTCCAAGGCAAAACTACAAAAGAAAACCAGTTTAAAGCATTTTCTTGCCGTAATCACACTTTAAGACAAACACATGTCTGTTATAAAAAGAAAATCAGTTATTCCATGAAATAAAAATATTTATTTACCTCCTGTGCTAATAAATGCTTCCTCTTTCCCTTTTTCCTCGTGTATTATTTGCACCTCCTGAAAGTTTGCTCAGACAGGAATTCAAAGCAGGAAGGGGCGGACGCGGGGGGGGATGGGGTTTGAGCGCGTAGCTGAAGTAAGTATTCCCAGCTGCACAGTGTGTGTAACATGACCCGAGGTCTGGCTTTAGACACAACGAAAGACACCTCACATTAAACATCTGTATACCGTGTAGCTGCAAAGGAATGATTCTTGGCTGCAGGGCCTGATAAGTGAAATAACTGTGTCACCATCACAGCACTGTGTACATTATCCACATGCTGGTCACTTTTGTAATAACTCTATAAATCTTCAAGAAGGAAAATCCACTACTGTACCATCATTTGTATTGGTAATGAGCTATGTCTTGAAATTGA
>JAAGKR010013450.1:0-13965 GCA_011419295.1 Clarias macrocephalus
AGGAGCTACGATGGTCCTTTTACATCAATACTGTGGTGAAGCTGTGTCTCTACCGCCTTAGATGCCTAAGAGCCTTTAGCTGTCCAAGCTGCTTAGGAACTTTTACTCCTACACCATAGAGAGCATCCTGAGAGGAAACATTTTACAACCTGGTTTGGAAACAGCACCATGCAAAACAGACGAGCTCTACAGAACGTGGTGTGATCAGCTGAGTACATCATCCGTACCGAGCTCCCTAACCTGCACTCGAACTACAGCAAGCGGTGCTGGACCAAGGACAGGGATATAGTAAAAGACCTCAGCCACCCAAACAATGGACTGTTCTTTCTGCAACATTTTGATTGAATTTAGCGGTCAGGAAACCGCTTCCGCTCTCTGAAGGCCAAAACAGAGAGACGTTGGACGGGGTATTTGCAGGTCACCCTGACACCAGAGGCAAGGGCCAAGACATAATATACACTTTATAGCAAATTATATACACATTATAGCAAGGGGCCACTGGCAGTACAAGGTCCTCCCTATTGGCCTCCATGGGTCCGCCTACAACCTTCCAGGGCTTGATGTACATCATCATGCACAAGGAAAAAACAGTACTGTACATCACAGTGTCATTCGGTGTCACTTTCGTGCTGTTCTTTGTACAATTACAAAATACATTATTTGCACAATTACTACTATTTGCAAGTTCTCGAAAGGTCTTCCATTACCATGTGTCTACTGATATACACTATGTAAGACAGACAGTTTGCAGTGAACAACCTGTCCTTGTTTTACTGTCTCTATTGTTGCTGGATGTCTGAGATTTCCTTCAGGATCAATGTCTATCTATCTATCTATCTATCTATCTATCTATCTATCTATCTATCTGTCTGTCTGTCTATCACATTGCACATTTGCACATTTTATAATTCATGTTTCACTGATTCTTGATTCAAGCTTCTATATTTTTTCTATATTTTTTCTATGCTTCTCCGGTTACAGTTACACTTTGCACATTCTGTGTAATTTTTATAGTTTATATATTTCTATTTTAATTTGTAATCTGTAGATTTGTACATTCCATCCTAAATAAAAACAAAATTATTTACTTTTTTACATTTTTATTATTACTATTATTTTTTGGAAATTCTATCTTTAGTTGAATTGTATTCTTCTACTGCAATTTTCCTTTTAATGTATTGAAACCTTTCTATTCTATTCTATCTTTCCATTTAAGGTCACAGACAGTCATATAACCATTTTAATGCATTTCATTCTGTGTATGGTTGTGTATGTGACAAATAAAAAATTCAATTTAAAATTTCAATTTGGTGTGGTAAGGTTGAAGTGGACAAACTTGAGTTTCCTGTTCTGAACTCAAACCCCACTTTTGGTGTCACTTCGACATCCCAGCATCAGTGCCTGGTCTCACAAATCCCCACAACAACACTTCAAAATCTAGTGGGAAGCCTTCCCAGACGAGTGGAACGTTTTATAACAGCAAAATGGAAACGCATCTCTTGTGGGAATGGGGTGTTTAATAAGCAAATACGAGTGTAATAGTGAAGATTATGTATTTCTCTTAATTCAGTGCTGCTCAAAATTAAGACAAAACTAGAATTACTTGATAAAACAAATAAAAGTTTTTATTGAAACCAGTAGATGGCATACAACAACCCTTCCCTTTCATTCAGAAGAACTTCCTACTCATTTTGAACATTATTTCTTTCCAATATACCCATTGGCTCTAGTGTTTTCTATAGTTAGGTTCTCATTTACGTTATAGCAAGTATGATAAAAATTAACAGCCTCATCAGTATCACCTTTAAAAAAAATCACAATCACAATTCAAATTCAAATTTTATTTGTCACACACAGTCATACACAGTGAGAAGCAGTGAAAAGCTTAAATGATCGCCCGTGACCATAAAAATAAAAGATTATTAATAGGAAATAAATATATAAATAAAAAGAAATAAAATAAAAAATAAATTTAGCTAAGATACGAATAATATCTATAGAAGACAAATATACAATATAAGAAAAATATAAAGCTGTGCAAATATGGGGAAAGATTATTTCTGTACAAATATAGAAAAATATAGAACATTTAAATATGCAAATATGCATTAAAGTGTCTCATTGAAAGTGACTTATGTGCAAAAAGCAAAGAAATGACATAGAAATATGTAAATGTGCGTGAATGTGCAGGTGTGCAGTGTCCATAAGTGTGCATGAATGTCCAGAATGTGTGCAAAAAAGACAAATGTCTAAATGTCCATAAGTGTGTAACTTCACTTATTGCACAGTTTTCTTTGTTAAACAACAAGTATTACACTATTACTCTTAGATCATATGAAGCATCTCTGAAGCTGTTATTATAGAAACTGTAATGTATAGTCATGTGTAAAAGTTAGTACCCTTAGTACTCTTTTAATTCAACTTTATTATGTAAAAAAAAATACAATCATCTGATCGTTGCAGGTCTTAGTATTAGGAATTAGGAAAATATAACTTGAGATGAACAATATCATGTAGCTTTTTTCACTGTGCCATTATGCGAGCAATACTAAGTAAAAAACAGAAATCATCACTCCTCCATTGCCGTGCTTGACGTGGGCTATGAGGTGTTTCTGATGAAATGCTTCTGATGAAAGTGTTTGGTTTTCAGCAAACATGGCACTGTGCATTAAGGCCAAACACCTCCACTTTGGTTTCATCTGTCCATAAGACATTGTTCCAGACAAACAAACCACACATGTTCAGTCTTCTTCTAATTGTGCTGTCATGGACTTAAAGATTTAACATGTATAGTGAGGCCTGTTGGGTCTGAGATGTAGCTCTTGATTTTTTTTTTTTTTTTTTACATTTCTCTGAGCATGGCCTTGAGCTGTCCTTGAGGTGAATGTGCTTGAACATCCACTCCTGGGAGGATTGGCAACTTGAATGTTTTCTACTTGTGGGTAATCGTTCCCACTCTAGAATATTGAACTCCAAATAGTTTGGAACGAGTTTTATAAGCCTTTTCAGGAATAAATGCTTCTCTAAGACCCTTGCTCATGTCTTTCCTTCTTGGAATTGTGTTAACACACACCTGAATGTTCCAGACCAGCAAACTGCCGAAATGTCTGCTTTTGTAATGGTCTGCACACCTGCTGGTGATCATTTAATCAAGGGCTGATGATTAGCAGCTTACCCTGCAACTTACTCTCTAAAATCCTGTGGAAGCAGTAAGCGGGAACTTATTATTGCCTGCATGTCCCCCCCCCCCCCTTTTTTGGATAATAAAAGTTATTTTGTTAAATAACTAATGGCACTGTGAAAAAAAGTTACATGTTGCTGTTCATCTGAGGTTGTATTTGTTTAATACTAAGACCTGCTACGATTTAATGATTTTTATTAGGTTCTTAAACTAAAAAACATAGATTTAAATGAGGGACAACTCAGGTTACTGAAGTGGAAGAGACACATCTACCTGTGGGATTTATACATGCAGTCATTCACCAACACCACTTGCATATTACAGGGGCCCCAGTCCCCCCTTATTATTCGAAGGGTTGGAAGTTACTACCACATACTGACCTCAAGCCATTTCCACATGTTTAGGCCATTAAAGGAATTCCTGGGAAGCCAGGGTTTCAGACATGATACTTTACTAGCAGTCTAATCATGGCTTTGGCGTTCTAAGAAAACCTTCTACCTTGATGGTACCCAAGCACTATTGAAACTTTGGGATGAGCGCATTAGTGTATCAGGGGATTATATAGAGAAATAAAGGAAGTTTTTACTCTCGTAACTGTGCTGTTATTCTGTACAATTGAAAGTCCCATTTTGATTTGAACACCCCTCATATTTTCCAATAACTGCACAGTCTGCCATGTTATAAAAGGTTTGATCATGGTTTAACATTTGAATCATTACACACTTTGTAGAAAATAACCATCTAAAGGACCAAATAAGATTTGTCTATGGCGTCTCATTATTCTAACAACATAATTGCTTGCTTGACATGTACAACATGTTCGACACAAACGGTAAACTGTTAAACAGGGTGAGAAAAATAATGCTAACTCTGGTGGTGATGACGATAATCCAAAAAATGCTTCTCTCAACAGCCAGCTTATTGATTTCCCTCTCAGCGACACGTGTTTTGATGCCCTTTTCTTCTATCAAAGCTCACAGGCCTTTAATGACATATAACTGAGCTCAGCATGGGGCTTGCTCTGTTACTTTTTAATACTGTTCAAAGGGTTACACATACTGTAGCAACCTGGCTCATATTAGTTAATCAGACAGCCTAGTGATGAAGGCCTGTAGGATGATGAGGATGATGATAACGATGCAACATAATAATTATTCATTTATTTTTCTCACTTATTTTCTACTTCTTTTTTCTTCATAATTTAATCAATCATACGAAATAATTTCACCCCATCTTGGGACAGCAGGCCATAACATTTGCTCCTAACACATTCATTCTCAGGTGTTAGTGTGCTTTGTGAACAGCTGTTTATTGCCGCTATAAAGTAACAATAACTAACATTTTTTAAGTATGTTCCTTTTAACTATATAATGTTAAATGTGAGATGTTTTCTTTAATGCTAAATTAATTAAGGGCAAATCACTGTGATGTAAAGGGACCGATGCAATTAGCTTTAGTGGTAACTAGTTCTGTTAGTTTTTAACAGAACTAGTAGTAAGAATACTAATAGTATCATGATTAGTAATAGTAGTAGTATTAGTAGTCACTGACATTATGGTCTTGTTCTTGTTTGTATTAATATTAACATTAAGAATACTAGTCTTAGTATTAATTGTGGTAGTAATAGTACTAATGGTAGTATTAATACTAAGACTATTAGTGTATTAATATTACTAGTAGTAGTGACTGAAGTTATTAGTATAAGCTGTATTAGTAGTGGTATTAGTGTTAGCTATAACAGAAGCAGTATTAATACTAATAGTATTAGTAGTATTAGTAGTGACTGACATTATTGTTGTTGTTGCTTGTATTATTATTATTATTATTATAGTAATAGTAGTTGTAATAGTAGTAGTAGTAGGAGTAATAGTAGTACTATTAGTATCAGTAATAATAGTAGTAGTGACTGACATTATTGTTGTAGTTGTCCTGTATTATCAATACTAGTACCGTATTAGTACATTAATCACATTATTGCCATTGTGGTACTACTACCAGGAGTACTAATACTACCACAATTAATACTGAAACTAGTATTAGTATTACTATTACTATTATTCCATAGTATTAGTATTAATATTATTATCAAGTATTAGTAGTAGTAGTAGTAGTGGTGACTGTCATTGTTGTTGTTTGTATGATTATTATTAATATTAGTAACAGTAGTAGTAGTAGTAGTACTAGTGACTGCCATTGTTGTTGTTGTTATTACTTGTATTAGTTTTAATAGGATTAGTAATAGTAGTACTAGTGACTGATGATTATAATAGAAGTAGTAATAGCAGTATTAGTAGAATTAGTAATAGTATTATTATTAGTAGCAGCAGTAGTTGTAAGTGCAACTGTAGTAGTTGTTGTTTGTATTAGCATTAGCAATATTAGTAATAGTAGTAACTGACAGAAGTAGTAATAGCAGTACTAATAGTAATAGTAGTCCTGACTGCCCTTGTGTTGTTGTTTGTGTTAATATTAGTAATTGTAGTAATGTGAGTATTAGTAGCAGTATTGGTGCTGCTGCTGCTGACTGAAGTTACAGTAGTGATGAGTGTGTGAATGTATAATAATCATTAGTGTTAGTGTGTGTGTCACTAAGCCCCGCCCCCTTTCGTTCAAACTCGCGGCAGGGCCTGGACGTGGAGCTGAATCGCGGGACGGCGGCTCTCCCTGCCCCGTTAGCCCGGTGTCCCTGCCCCGAGGCGGCGCGGTGGAGTTGCTCTCGGCGGTAGAGTTGTCGGTGTTTCAGGTGGGAGCCGGCGTGAGGCGAGGCGCGTGAGGCGAGGCGAGGCGAGGCGCGCGCCATGAGGAAGTGCAGAGTCGGTGTGGCCTCTTTAAGGCTCGGAGTGGGACTGGTTTCAGATGACGCCATCGCTTTATTTTTATCACCATGACCTCATCCCTGAGACAGCGGAGTTCAGTGACCAGGGAAACTTTATTCAACTTCTTTTTAGCCGGGCTGTGTGTTTTATATCGGATCGGTGGGATTTTCTCTCGGTGTCGGAGAAGATAAGTGAGACCGGAGGTTAGGCGGGAGAGGACGGAGAGGAGGTGGTGTGTGCTCTCTTTTCACTCCACGGTCTCTTCTACGGTAAGTTGGAGACTTGTATCGCCAGAGGGCCTGTAAGGCGCGCGCGCGCGTGTGTGTGTGTATGAGCGCGAGCGAGCGAGCGCGCGCGCGTGTGTATGGAGGCCAAAGTTACACCGTGTTCCACTGCTTATGCCAAGCCGATGAGTTAAAATAAACGAGGTTTAAATGTCAGGTTGTATCGACTTGTCTCCTGAGTCAGAAATGAGACATGTCTCTAAATACAAATACAATGTATCTCTTCACTCCAGCTGTGTCTGATCTCTCACTGCAACATTGTTAAAAAAGAGCTTTTTTTCTTTTTCTTTCTTTCTTACACCTCAGCTTACTTACCAACAGTATTGTTTATCTTCTCATTCTTAACACCATGTGTATGTTGTGTACTAGAGCAGATGTGCTCGTTATTAACTTATTATTATTATTATTATTATTATTATTATTATTATGTGGTTATTGTTTGTTTATTTATTTTTTGGTTGTTGATGATGTTTTTATTTTTTTTTTAAGTTATAAAACCTATGGCTGGTGAGATATAAACACTTCTTCTTAGTATCCGGTATGTGAGGAAGTGAAGCTTCTGGTTATTTATGCCAAAGGAAGCTCATTTATTTATCAGTCCTGAGGGTCAGGATTGTTTATCGACGTCGGTGTCCTTTATTTGTCATTTACACAGTTGACACAGAAAACTGTACATGTCATTGTCAAATACTTGACATATCTTGACATATAACATTCACTAAACAAGCTAGACAGAATATCCGAATGTAATGTAAATGCGGATATGGGTTTGGGTGGATCCCGTGCTAATGCTTCACTCGACTTCAGTTCAGTTATAATATATACACTGATCGGTCATAACATTAATACATTAACATTGATTATTAATCATATACTAGCAAACTGGTGACAAGATCACAGGCACTCAAGGCCCACGGGGAACCAAAGGTCAGCTCGTCTGGTCCGATCCCACAGAAAAGCACAGAAATGAAGCACAAATCGCTAAAACAAATCAACCCTGGCCATGAGAGAAAGGCACCAGAACACCCAATGCATCACAGCCCACTGCGCACAGGGCCAAGCAGGCCAAGAGACTGTCAACCGAAACTCTAAACTCTGACAATCATCCCCAAGGGATGCGCCGGACCAGACAAAATCTGATCCACAAAGCCTCCACCCCACAACCACGGGAACCACAAGGAATCATTTACAGAAATCTGACTAGAGATATACAGAAATCTATTCAAATGTTTGGCTCGAGCAAATGAACTAGAAAATACATAAAACTTGGGTGCAACATAGTAAAAATTCTCGCACATCAGCATTTCAAGCGCTCAGTCTAGTAAAACTTGGCTGCGGACAGAGGAAATCGGTGTTAAGGAAGAAAGAAACACACCAGTATGCGTTAAAGTCAAGCAGTGCTAAGTGTGTTGGAAAGATCATCAGTGTCCTTGGCCGTGTTCGTGATTATGTGGCTAAGTCTACTGATGTTAATCTATTGAGCTATGAAGTGGAATGTGACGTGGTGAACACACACGTTCAAACTCCCCGGTGCGGTTTTAGGCACTCTTGGAACGCTGCTTGACCAGTCAGATTAATGGACTGGAACTATATATAGGTTAATAGTTAGAATAGTTACTGGATAGCACTAATAGTACTTACTGGATGAGAAATGAGACTTAAGTACGGTGTTTAGCAAGTGCAAGCCTTGTGAATTCCTGTAATGCCGCACAACATATAGTATACTGTCCATATATTAGTAGTAATGACTGATGTGTTTACTCGTCGTAGGACTGGTAGTAAAAGTAACTGATGTTATTAGCATTGTTGGTATTAGTATTAGTTATAACAGAAGTAGTAATAGTAGTATTAATATTAGTAGCGGTACTATAATAATAATAATAATAATAATAATAATAGTTATTATTATTATTAAATGGTAATAGTAGTGACTGATGTTGTTGTTTGTATTAGTGTATTAGTATTAGTAATAAGTGTTAGTACTACCACTAGTAGTATTAGTTGTGTCAGCGGTAGAAGTAATAGAATAAATAATCAATGAAACTTAAGTACACTTTTTAGCAAGTAAAATCCTAAAGCTGTCAAAATGAGAACTTTTACGATGCTGCACAACATACACGATCTTGGCAAAAATATTCGCTCTCCTGCCTTCACATGCATATGAACTTACAACATCCTTACAACAAAGGGGGCGGGGCCAACATCATATTAAACCCTATGGATTAAGAATTGAATGTTACTCAAGTCCGTATGCATTTGAAGGCAGGCGAGCGAATACTTTTGGCAATATAGTGTATACTGTAAATATTGGCATAGACATAATGAAACCTATATATTATTATTTCAAATTTATTTCCCCCATATCTTTCTTTATCATAAGACACTCAGGGAGGGTGAAAGCTAACCTCAAGTCTTTCCATATAGCTGCTCACTGAAAAAGCGCTATCTACCGTCTTCCACATGCTTGAGCTCATAGATCGTCATGATTGGCCAGAGCTGATTTGATTGCTCAGAAAGTGAGCATGCCATCCCTCACCCTGCCAGGTGTACACTCTCGTGGCATCATCGCGACCTTTTTCCTTTGTTGCACAAAATTCGGTATCTCATTCGTGGTGAGCTGAACCTCCTATAGGATAGTCATACAGATAGCTGACGATCTGTTGAGGCAAGAACGCTGATGACATTCCCTTGTCTCACGTTCACTTTGTCCAGTCAATGCACTAAGGAGATAAAGGAGGAGAAGGAGGAGGTGTGAAAGTCAGCAGTACAGCCATGAGCGTGACATCATCCCGTCGCCCGGCGTCTGAGAAACAGATGTTGAGCCTTCGGGTTCACACGCAGCCTCCAGCTCACTGTCTCATCAAGTGATATCAGAGAGCGGTAGTCATCGTCTTCATCAGTGCCAGGGATATAAAAAAATAATAATAATAATATGATAACCTACACATTACAGTGAGACATGTTGTTAACAGAGTCATCATTTTGAAACACTCCATGTCTCAGCTGTTTTTTTATACTGTGTCATAAAAAGTTCTGGTAACTATTAATCATCTGTTATATGGAATGGCTTGATTAATGGTTATAATTTTATTATAGTATAATTAGTCAGCTGTAAAAACAAAAGCATTTTACAAAATTCATACTGAGATTACTCGTCCTATTATTATAATCTTAATCTCATTATAGTCTTAGAAATATATATTTTTTTGATATAAGTCAAAAAGTGCAACTTTTGCACCGACAGAAAACTTTTAACTTTTAATGTGAGCCAAGAGAAAGCTTCACCGCGTCAACAATCCTATAGATTTTTTTATGTTACAGCCCGGAATTACTGTACTTTCAGTCCAGAAAATCATTAAAAATCTCTAACATCAGTGACCAGCTGCTCTTATTAGCCATGTTACCAATAGCTACATCGTTTCTCCCTAGGTGGAATAAATATGTTCTTTCTGCATGTGTTTGCCCTACGTGGGGGTGAGTGTAGGCGACGTGACAAGTTACCAGTAAGGAAATTTGTCTTCCATGCTTGATTGTTAAAAACACTCCATGTAACCAATCATGACGCAGGAGGCGGGATTTATCGGAAAAAAGACGCAAAGCCTAATGTAACCGTAAAGTTGGAGAAAAATATGTAAATCTTATCAGATCAGCCTCCATATGAACCTTAAGTCGGGATCTCTAATCGGAACGATTTCAATCGGATTGAAGAAACAATCACTAAACAATCGTTCACTTTTCACCCTGACTTCGACAAGTGACCTCAGATCCTCAGTGGCTGCTCATAGCGCTGACATCAACGTAAACAAAAGAGATGGTGGGGAAAAAAATTGATTCAGTCAGGTATCGCGATTCTTTTGTTTTGCAACTCCTGTATCGCCCCACTGATTCCAAAATCTATAAAAAAAATATATTTAAAAAAACACCTTGATGTTGCAGTTCCTGTGTAATCCTACAGGTGGAGCACTCTAAACTATTCCTATGTTGGAAGGTATTACAGCGTCCTTCTGTGAATTTGTTCAGTAATGTAACAAAATAAGAAAAAAGAACAATAAATTGGGATAGTTATAGCATCGTGATATTTTCAGGATCGCAATACAAATCGAATCAGCGCCGAGGTATCGCGATAATATCGTATTGTATCGTATCCATCCCTAATGAACAAGAAACACGTCTTACTTTTAAGCGAGTTCTCCTGTTCAGTGTAAACAAATCTTTGCTTTAGAATAATTAACATACAGACGTATTTGTGTGTTGATCTAGTTTTGACTTTACCTGTCTACTTTTATCCAGAAGATAATGGAGGAATTGCTTATTATTGGTATAATATGTTGTTTTCTTACTTTTGCCGATCGAGGTTTTGACTTTCTGTCTGATGCTATTTTTTGTCACCATTTAAAGTGGATCATTAGCACTGGATGTTTCCATCGAAAGGTGTGTGACCTCATTAAAATAAAAGAACAAACAAACAAAAAAAAAACTCAGATCCTAACACTTCTTTCTATATGGAAATTGAACAGTTCAGCGCTCAGGCCAGTCGGTCGCGCAGACTTTACAAGCACTTTCCACTCGGCGCGTAAACAGCGCGATTTGGCGGAAGAGCGCTAGTTAAATCCGAGCGAGGCGACCGGTTAGATAATGACAGGAAGGTTTTGATCAGCACTTCCTTCTTACTTCCACACAAACAGACGAAACAAAGCACTCAGAAAGCAATGAAAGAGCGCACCTAGGATTAAACCCTCTGGCTTTAAAAAAAAACAACAACACACCTTTAATTTCACCAGAGTTGTTTACATGTGTATATAAAAGGCAGAAGCGCCCGGAGCCAGGTGTCCAGTGACGTGTCCTGAATTAGAAGTTGTAAAAGTGGACGTGGGCTCAGAGAGGACAGGCAGTGCAGGGCTGCTCGCCGAAACTGCTCCAGCACCTCCAGTACCTCTCTGTCCGTCTCAGAGCCGTAAGAAACGCCTTCGTCTTTCTTGTTTCTTCTCTTTATGATCGCGAGCTTTCCATGATCTGGATGAGCACACGTGACAGAAGGTCAGAATCGGGGTAGGTCTGCGTGCGCAATACAAACCCGTTGTGTTTACTGTGTTTAGGTTGTGCGTATTTGTGTCGTCGTTGTTGTTGATGTCGTCGTCGTTTTTATTCCCCCCACAGCTTCCATTTCCGAAGATTCAAACTTTTTCTCATATCTGCTGAATATTTTTTTCCTATTGATTTTTTCGCTGATCTCAAACCACAAACACCAAGGTTTTGACGGACGGAGCGTTTCCCTTCGCTGATATCATATCACACGTTTACGATATTTCTGCACTGATATAAAATGAATAAAACCTCCACAGCGATCTAGATGCTTTAAGGAAACAGAACGCACATGAATGTCATTTGTTATTTCTGGGCCTGACATTTGGGCCATCTGCCATGGCGTGTATTTATAACCGCAGATGTGACACGCCGTGTTCCAGACTCCACTCTCGTGTCCGCCTTTAGCGTTTATTGGTCAAATTCATTACCGAGGTCTCACCCGGACCGAAATCCACAGAGCCGTCAGTGTCACGGTATAGTCCGCTTAGGTCACAGCGTGTCGTGTTTGTGTCGCCACAGCGCTCTCGATTCTGATTGGTCGGTTTTGTAAAGTATCGTCCTAATGTATTATTGTTTCTGTCGTAAAGTCTAATTTACAGTCAGATATTTTAGTCAGCAATTTCTTCTTCAGGAGAGAGAGAGAGAGAGAGAGAGAGAGAGGAAATGAGAAGTGGATGTGGAAGTGACTTTTATGTGTGTGTTTTTTTTTTTTTTGCAGATAATAATTCATAACATTTACAATGACTTTTGATTGTGCAGAATAACAACAGTTATGAGGGTTAAAAACGAGCTTTATTTCTTCATAGAATCCCTTGCTACACTAAAGCACTTTCACTAGAGCTTGGATATCATCAAGATCCCATGATCAGACTCCCTGCTTCACGTCTGAAACCCCGGCCTCCCAGGAACTCCCTTATTAGCAAAAACATGTGGAAATGGCTTGGAGCGAGGTCCTGTAGCGTCCAAAAAGGTTTCGTGCTGGTGAATGATGGTGTGTACTGTCCAAACAGAAAAAGGCGTGTTTTCTGCACGTTGGTGTCATCGATTTTCAAAGATCAGGCGTCCCACACGTCGAGTGTTGACGGGAACGACCGCAGTGGGGTCTAGTCTCGGACCCCACATAGGCTTCTTTAAAACGTTTAAAAGAGTCTCATCACTGTACTGTAAATGTTAAAAACAGGTTTCATTACAAATCCTAGTTTGACTTGAACAGACCTTAAATCAGGATGAAATTTCTGTATTGTAAAACGGCTCCTGTGGCGCTCGTTATTCTGTAAGCACATTTACTTGTCTCAGCCATCAGTTTGCTCCACTGTAAAACCCAAATAAGTTGGCAAAACTCAAAAAATTTGAGGTAATCAGTTACATAATTTTTTCAAGTAATGATGTTTCCAATTTGAAGTAAACAGAACTATCAGTTTTTGAGTTTGTTGTACTTATTCATATTAATCGTTCTTTACTTGCATTATTGAGTAGCCGAACTCATACGATTTAATAGCAATTATCTTTTTTTTTAGTTGTTGCAAATCAAATAAATTGTTGGTGGTCTTTCGGCTGCTCCCAGCAATGGGTCACCACAGCAGACAATCTGGTCCCATTTTATCTGGGCTTGGAACAGACACTTCATCCAGTTGTTGGGAATCGAACCCGGGCCTTTCACATGGCAGGTGAAACACCTACAGTTCCACTGAGCCACCAGTGTCCAGTCGCCCTGATGACATCAGACACAAAATCACTAGTCTGAAAGATTTTAAGTTGGTGGAACTTTAAGGTGACAGTTACTGATACTTAAGTACTTACAGTTACTTAAAATATCGGATTTGTTCAGCTAACTTGAAAAGTGTCATTTCTACAAACTCATAAATACCAAAAAGTCCTAAATACTCATCAAGGTCTATTCATTTGAGGTAATTGTAATTATTTAAGTTAACAGTACTCGATATGTTTCATTACTTTGAGCATTAGGGTTTACAGTGCTCATGTTGTTTTGAAAAATAGTTTATGCAGCATGGTGTTAGAGGCAAGCGTTCAGTGTTATCTCATCATCATGTAGTCAACGAAGTTTCATCAAAGGATTTCTAACTTTCAAAAACATCCTAAGTCCAGCATCTTCCTGTAACATTCTGTAACAACGTTCTGAGAAGCAAAAAATTCCTGCTGGGAATCGCGGTGTAAAGACGATCGAATCAATTTTGTTTTCGGCACTGGTTCGTGAAATTCACAACTCTTCAAATCCAGGCTTCACCATCAGACAGAAATAACATAATTATGACCTTACAGTGTAACCGGTTGACGTTTATAGGCGCGAGACGGGAATAAAAAGTACGTGGGAATTCACCTTTCTCTCTGTTCTCTAAATGATTTTCTTTGAACCATTATTATTCCCGCATCTAATAAGCGACGTCACATAACAACTCTACTTTCTCGACGAGACTCCTACAGAGCAAATGAAATGGAGGCTATATTTATTATTTACATCCAGGGCGGGCGGGGTGTAAAGCCATGTGAATACAGTCACTGGATCCCTCCGGTGGCTCTTCGATGGACTAAAAATATAGCAGCATTTCTAATAAAAAAGGTTTTGTGTTTCATTAGGGTC
>JAAGKR010013451.1:0-13963 GCA_011419295.1 Clarias macrocephalus
AGGATGCAAGTTCCATGTCCACCCATACTGGGCGCCCCTCTGTTGTATTGTTGACCCAGTATAGAAGTTTTTGAGCGTTACAAGACCAGTAATAGTGTAAAAAATTAGGCAGTGCCAAGCCACCGCGATCTTTTGGGAGCTGTAGTACTGATTTTCTAATGCGCGGATTTTTATTACTCCAAAGAAAAGAACTTATTATTTGATCGAGCGACTTAAAGAAGGACTTTTTTATAAGAACAGGGATATGTGAAAACAGATATAGGAACTTGGGTAAGACCACCATTTTGACCAAATTAACACGACCCACCAGAGACAGTGGAAGACCACACCATCTTTCAAAGTCTAATTTACACCTCTCCAAAAGAGGAGTAAAGTTTTTGGAGAAAAGAAGATTAGTTGGGTTTGTAATAATCACTCCCAAGTATCTAAATCTATCCGCAGCATATTTGAAAGGGAAAAAAGATGGAGGGATGTCTTTGGCCAATGAGTTGATAGGAAGGACTTCACTCTTATGGAGATTAAGTTTATAGCCTGAGTATGACCCAAATTTCTCCAGGATACTTAAAACTATCACTCACTCTTCTTCTATATCGCTTTATCCTGTATTCAGGGTCACAGGGAGCCTGGAGCCTGTCCCAGGAGACATAGGGCACAAAGCCGGGTACACCCTGGACAGGGTGCCAATCCATCGCAGAGCGCACACACATACACTACAGGCAATTTGGGAACGCCAACTAGCCTAACCTAAATGTCTTTGGACTGTGGGAGGAAACCGGAGTACCCGGAGGAAACGCACCAAGCACGGGGAGAACATGCAAACTCCATGCACACAGAGACGGGAATCGAACCCGGACCCTTAGATACTGTCTTTTCTTTCCTCTGGGCCATGCAGACTCTCGATGCCAGCTTTGCCCAAAGAGATGGCACTGGTTTAATGACCACTGCTACTTCATCTCAGCTGGACTGGAAGAAGACCGCAAGTGGGCCGAGAGCGTGGAACACTGCGCCGAGCAGAACGCCAGCCTGGCCATCATACAGCATGAAGCTGAGATGGTGAGAACCGATCAACAGCATGATTAGCATTTGTATGAGAAATCAGAAGAAACATCAGAGTGAGATGAAAGGAGGATTCATTAGTTAGGACTTTTCAGTTAGACAGACATTAAACTAAAATATGGAGCGTATTTGAGGCTAAAGCGTTTTTTACTGCATGTTACAATTCTGGAAAAATAAGTTATAGATTAAAGGTTCTTTTAGGTTGTAACGTGTTCCTGTCTGTTCCTATAAAATATCTGCGCGATTAAGAACCTTTGCGCTCTCTAAAGTCCCACGTTTTCTAAATCAAATACTCAACTCATAATGTGGACCGCTATCGTCCAACCAATCAGGAATCTTAATGATCTACTCATCTGTCAATCATGTTTACTGTTGATTCAGAAAGCCATACTTATTCCACCAGATTAAATATTGAAGCCCTGCTAAACATCCTCAGAATAACTTCCTGTCATGTCCAGTTGCTCACTAGGTTTCTAATCAATTCAATGTGTTTTTTTTTTTTCTATTATAAAATAAAAGTATTCCTTGATTTCACAGGAGTTTCTCCTGAGTCAGCTGAGCAGGTTTTCAGAGACGCCGTTTCTCTGGCTTGGTCTCACTGATGCGCAGGGGGAAGGTGTGTGGGTGTGGCTGGATGGAACTCTGCTACAAAACCACAGGTTGTAAGTGTCATCTCATTAGAAATCAAAGTCATATATTTTCTTATATAGATTTATACCACAACACACCGGAGAACAAATCATAGATTTATATTCATGCTCTTGTTTTAATACAATATCATTTTAATTATACTCACACAACCACACGGAGACATGCGAGCTACATCTAAAAAAAACAAACTGTACACATGCAACATTTTACACCCCTAACTAAGGAAAAACAAAAGTAAACATATTTAAATATATAAATTTATTTTATTATAATAGCAACAATCACAATAATAATAATAATAATAATAATAATAATAATAATAATAATAATAATAATAATCAATGCTTTTTTGCTAGACCCTGATATTGATTCTTCCAAATGGTTGAGATGTTACCTCATGGTAAAAGTATCAATACAGTTATAAAACAACAACAACAACAACAACAACAACACAACACAAATGTTTTGGGTACTGGAGCGTCGTCTTTCTTGTGGGAAACTATGTACCAAGTGCAAGAGCATTCACCTGTCAGGCATAACATCAACAGCATGGGCCAGCGAACTGAACAACACTGTGTACACTGTGAACTGATCACCAATATGTACCATATAGATGGTGGGCACCCAGGGGTGCAGTGGGACACCCGTGGCTACAGGGACGGAAAGCCAATCACAGATAAAAGTCAATTCTGGCCATGATAGAAAGACGCCAGAACAGCCAGTGCACCACATTCCACCGCATACTGGTCCCAGAAGGCAAAAAGCCCAAGGCTCCCGACCCGGTCTACAAACTCCACAGAGCCACATCCCATTGAGCATCCGAGCAAAAAACAAGTCAGATCCATAACGATCCACTGCCAACGGCCTGGTACCAGTCAACACAGCAGACCCCCAGAAAGCCCTGCAGAGCCACGCCCTGTGAGGTCAGATCTTCCCCAGCAAAAGTGAAAGCCACAACCAAGACGGTTTTAATGTTATGGGTGGTCGATGCAATATTTAAAGACTCTATTTCTTTTTATATCATAGCTTACCTCAACCAAATGGTAGAGATGCCTCAATCAAGTTACGTTTAACACAGTTTTTCACAAAGATATAGTTGAGCTTAATGTTAAAGGATTAAAAAGATCAGCTTTTGTTCAGTATTAAGTTAATATTTAACGAAGGCACATTGCTGTGGTATAGGAGAGGAAAAGTCGTTAGATGATGCTGTAGAGGAGAAAATGTTTTTTTTATTATTTTGAATTACTTTCCTATAACAGGAAGTCTTGTATTGAATTATTCCTACATAAACTAGTTTTCATTATTCCTTAAACATGCTAATTGTGTGTGTGTGTGTGTGTGTGTGTGTGTATAGCATAAAGATGCAGTGGGACTCCGAGCACAGAGACTGTGCGGATCTGAGAGGTGACGGAAGCGTGTTTGCGTCTGACTGCGAGTCCTACGGCGCCTGGCTGTGTGAGAAACCCTCGAAGCCGGGAGGGATTTAAGATGTATTATAAAGCTCAAAATTATCGGCACCCTTCATGAAAATGAACATATGCCATTCCATAATTAATATTCCTGGGGAGAATTGCCTGTACAACACTGATGATCTTCTTGCTGAAGAGATTTGTCTCGGATTGTCTTGGATTCCTACGCTTCTCCTTTTCATTCAAATCCAGAGAATGAGTTTGTCATGATAAAATATTGATTTTTTTTTATGTCCCAGAATTGTTTCTCAGTTGATTTAGCTCAATAATGATGTTTGGGCTCAATATCTTTTTAAAAGTTCCATATTTTGTCAATGATTAACTTCCTGATAGATGCAACCATGATTTCTGGGGGTAAAATATTCTGCTCCAGATCCCAAAGCCTCAGTAATCCAGGTTCCTGTTTCCCAATAAGCTTGTCAGCTTTTCCTCATACACACTCGCCCTCTTCATCAAACACGCTGACCAAAACCTTTGGCCCTCATATGATCCCATTTGTAGTTCCGGTGAAGGTGAAGGAGCTCCATGTTGTGTCGTGCTCTCAATACAGATTTGTCAAGTGAAGGGTGCCAATAATTCTGGAGTTGGTTGTAAGCATGATGCTGTTTTGATCGATTAGTCATGATATTGTTCCTTAGCGACCAGTTTTCACATTCACTGACTGTAAATAATGTGTCTTAGTATCTACATGAGGTTCTCTCTCTCTCTCTCTTCCCCAGTACTAGTCAGGATAAATAAATAAACATGTTAAGTTATAATATAGCTAATTGTTGAGATAAAATCATGAAATCAGTGTCTAAATCTAAAGATTAGATTTAACTCACCCATTTTAAAAGATTTCTTAAAAAATTATTTTATTAAATTTTTGTAGTCTGAATGCCATCTTTACATGTATATATATATATATATATATATATATATATATATATATATATATATAATTATAAACCTTATTCTGACTTCATTAAACAATAAAAAAATTGACAAAATACAGCATATATACACTACACATTAAACGCTACTATTACTCATAAAATCAGATTTCTAATAAAACTCCACGCAGCATTGCTATCGATTCTCTCCTGCTTCCACTGTATGAATAAATATGCTTTTTGAGAGATATTTTATAAAGATATAATATCTACATTGTGGTTCCCTAATGTTCATTTTAGCACATGAAGGCGTAATAATTGCAAAAATAAAGTGCAGTTTAGCAGCAATCACGGTAATAATTGAACATTGATAAAAGAAAGAAACACACATACTGTATACACACATACATACACACATACATACTGTACATTACAATATTTTCAGAAAAACGGGCACCATAAATATATTAAATAATGCTACTATGTGGAAATGCTTCCTGAATTAGGCGCAATGTTCAATGTCATGTAGAACGACAATGATTTATAGAGCGCTGTTGTTTTCGGGACAGGATAACGTCATGACAGTCCTCCCGTCCAGCGGGGCGAAGAGAGGGTAGAGCTTCCCGCGAAACTGCCCCGTGAAAGTGAAGATGTGTGATTTCGTCTCCACGTTGTAGAAGGAGATCTGGCCCTCCTCGTAGTCGAGGTATATTCCTATTTTCTTGGGCACCATGGTGAGAGGCAGCGGCGTCTCGGTGTCCGTGCAGGCGTAGAATTGTCTCGTGCTCCTCCACAGCGTCCAGTAACCCTTGGATGGCTTCATGGGGAAGCGGCCGTGCCTTTTGGAGGACGCGCCGGTGACTCCGACTCTCCAGTATCCGTTGTTCGCTAAGTCTACTTCCCAGTAGCTGCGTCCTCTCGTGTAGCCCGTCCAGCCGAGGACGCACGGCCAGTTGTCGAAGCGCTGAGGGCTGTACGGCAGGTCGGCTCCTTCCAGACCCTCCTGAACCCTCTTCTGATCCTCGGAGAGCAGCAGCCAGGGGTGAGCTGTCAACGGGTCCAGGGTGACATCGACTAGGGAAGGAAGAGAGGAGAGTGGGCGAGGGTTAGTATCCAGTCAAGGGTTAATCATTCATTCTATTTTAAGAAATCGTCATCAAGAACGTACCTGATGCGCTGGTGATCCAGTTCCACACTACAGAATATGAAACACACAATATGACAATGGAAATCATAACTCCTAACAATTATATTGTTCAGAACAGATCTAACATATCTGGTGCTTTACATGGAAACTTACCAGAGTTAGGGATGTACTGTTGTGTTCCTGTTTCACACACACACACACACACACACACACACACACACACACACACACACACACACACACACACACACACACACAGAAACAAGTCACAAAGGGCTAAAGCGACCTTACTTTTAACTATCATTGATTTTAAGAATCATACTGTATATTTAAAGCTTAAAACTTTCACTGATTTCCCTCTTTGTGCCTAACGGGTTGCGAATGCTTTGCTCTGAAGTCATTAAGGTGTTCCAGGTGTTTAGATGCCAGCAGGTGGTTTCTACGGCATCCCAGATGAAAAATGCTGGAGAATTCCTTTTAATGCTACATAATCACTCGGCCGAAACAGATTATTGGTGCTGATTTTATCAGATTTTTTTTATGTTATACATATAATACAGAACATGTCATATAATACAGAACATGTCATATAATACAGAACACGCCAAAGAAGCTCCTTCTGAAGTTTATACAACATGAAAGTGGCTAATCGTTCTTTTCTCAAAATTTCAAGCTAACTTTGGCCATTTTGGAGAGTTGATTTTATACGCACCCCAAAAATTCAATTTTTCTGCGTTATACTGTCTCACTTCAAACAATAATCATTTAAAATGCAAATGTTTCATATTTCCTAATGATTCATATGTCTGTATTGATACTATAATTGGTGGAAGCATCTAGAAGCATATGACCTGTAAAAATAGCTACTTAAGTAGTTTTTTGTAAAAAAAAAAAAAAAAAACTAACAAAAAGAAAAAATCTGTAGTGTCCGTAACCATGCTGAATTCATGTGGTGATATTTTAACAATTTAGCATTTTAGAATAATACACTTTTTCAGGTTTATGTCTTTTCATGTGAACTCTAAATAGAAAAAAAAGTTAAATCTGAATGATGATTAAGATCATTGAAGCGTTTGAATTCCAAAAAGTTACAGACGCTACATAAAAGGGCATGAAACTATATTTAGCAAATGTGCTCCTTTTTATCTGATAAAAATATAAAAGTGTATGCATATTCAGAATTTAAAGTTTATTTCAAGTTTGAATTCAAATAAAAGAAATTAAATTTTTTAAATTCAAATTTACAAAAAAAAAAAAAACACGAAGCATGGGTCGGGAAATAAGAAGCATTAAGTGTTATGAAAAATGCTGTTATATGATCCTATCTAAAAATGCACTTTTTCACTTGAGTGAGACACTTTTTTAGCACCGATACCGTGTTCTGGCTGGTAGTTAGCCTGAGCATGTTCTCACCTGCCTCCCAGGAGCGCTGCTTAGCCGAGAGCCACAGCTGAGAAACCACGTCCTGCATTAATGCAACAACACAAGAAGAAACTATAAGATTTTTTCTCCCCCTTGACTAACGTGCATGATCAGCATGATTACCAGAGATTAGTAGACTGTGTTATTGTGTGTCTTATCGTATATCACACATGCACAAAGGTCACATGCTTGGTCTCTGATTCAGGAGACTCAGGGCTGAACTTCAACCAGCGTTTCCTGGTAATCAGGACCAAACCTGCTATCCTGCTCTTATCACCATAACCTCAATCAACTGAAAAACATCCAAGTCATTAAATGGAAACTCAAATAAATATCACTCAGCTATTCAGGTTATACCATTAGACTACACACATTTCATATAACAGCCTAAGAGGTCTCAGGTTTGCTCTAACTAGGAAATGGGAACTCTTATAGTTTCTAATAAAACCTTTTTATTTATAAGTGTATGTATTGACTTGTTTAAATTATTAAATTAAATGCAATTATTTATAGGCGTGGTGGCTTAGTGGTTAGCATTGTTGCCTCGCCCCTCCATGAGTAAATGCTAAATGGCTTATTAATTATTTCCTACATCAAAGTAATCAATCAATCAATATTTGTTTATTTAATTTTTATTAAACAATTTAATTTTAATTATTATATGTTACTGCTATATTTTTATGATTATATCTCAGAAAGGAAACTGATATACTTTAAATAATAGAATCACTTTGGGATTTTTGTTTATGCTATAAACGATAAATGTTAGTCAAAGAAATCTTGAATATGAGAAAATGGTTTAGTTTATCATTTTGTTGTTATAGATTATTATAAATCAAATATGCTTCAAATGCTCTTTATACATTTAAATGCTTTCATTCTGTTGGCAGATCACTTTCATTTATTTTTCAGGAAATAAAAGCTTTAAATGAGCAAAAATGCTTAGAAATAATCTTTATCTTAATAATCCTATTTTTTGTTTATTGTAATTTTATAGTCTTATAGTAGGAGATATGGAAGGAACTCGACTATGTTCATTGCTAAGGCAATGTTTTGTTTAATTTCTTGCAGTGAACTTTCATTGTTTGTCAAAGGGTGCACAAACTTTTGTACTCATATCTCCGTTGCTTAAAAACCTTCTGTGCTTGTTTTAAAACATTATAAGTAACTGTGTTTAATGACTCTGTACTGTAACTAAGGGTAAATAAAGGCGAGTCGACGGGCGTCTGACCCTGCTGTCGTCCTTCAGTAAAGACCAGGTGATGAACTCGAGCAGCGGCATCAAAGTTCCCAGCCTCTTCTTCTTCAGCCCGAGCAGACGGAGCATCTGCTTCAGCTCATCTCCCAGCATGCCACAGCTCTGAGTGGAACAAAAGTGAGCCATAAACACTGGGGATATTCGCCAGGTTCCAGTAATAACAGCTTTGTGACTGTGTTTTGTAAATCTGCCAAGAGGCACTGAGAGGAGTTTAATCACCGAGCGACTCTGCGTACAGGTGAAGGGTTGCGTAGGTCACGTCTTTAATCTCGCTCACCTCTGAGACACTCTGCAGCTCTTTGGCCCACTCCATGACCCTCTGCTGCACCACTTCTCCGTGTTCCTCCTCACTCTTCCTCCGCTCCTCATCCTCACTGCACTTGAACCTCTCCTGCAGCCACGGGCTCTCCTTAGACACCTGAAGGACGTCAGGATGAGGTTTAATTAGCAGCAGCATTACAACTAAATTGTTTGGGTTTAAGATTAATTTGGACTTTATGTGACAATAATAATTGCATGAAAAAAAGAGAAAAGCTGGGGCAGATTTCAGCTCACAAGTCTCCGGCCAAAACACAGTATTGGTGCTGATTTAAAAAAAAAAAAAATTATGTTATACACATGATACAAAAAATGTGTGCGAGCCAAAGAAGCTACTTCTGAAATTTATGTAACATGGAAGTGACCGATCTCGCTCCCTAAAAATGTCAACTTGCTAACTTCAGCCCCAAAAATTGGCATTTTCAGCGTTATACTGTCTCTCTTCAAACAATAATCATTTAAAATGAAAATTATTCATATTTTTTAGAGTATTGATACTAAAATTGGTGTAAGTTTCAAAAATTAGCTGTAAAAATTAAGGCAAAATTACCCCCCCCCCCTCCAAATTTTTTTTAAAATAAATAATCTGTAGTGTCCGTAACCATGTCAAATTCAAGTTGCAATATCTTAACTTATATTGCTTTGCATTTTAGAATAATACACTTTTTCCGGTTGATGTCTTTTTCGTGTGAAATCTAATTTGCCCAAGTTTCATCTGAGCAGGGACAGTTAAGATCATCGAAAGATTTGAATTCCACAGACACTTTTTTTTTTTTCGATTTACTGTAGGAGAGACACTTTTTAGCAACAATACCATGTACTTTCATGCAGCCGGTCATTGACAGGTCTATCAGCTGATCAAAAGATTTGCGCTGATTAATATTTCATCAAATAAGATAAAAAATCATTTTTACTTTCATTAAACATGCATAAATTTGTAGTTGTAATGTAATGAACTCGAACTGGACTTGAATGTTTTTTACCCTCAAAATGCATCTAAAGTATTGTAAAATTAAAACTTTACCCAAACAGGGTGTAATTCACACAAAAGGCAAGAAGACAGAAGTGGAATGAACCCTGTGTAGATTAACAGTCCTGACATAAATTAATAAAACAATAATAAAGCAGCTGCCTATCAGTGTGTGTGCGTGTGTGCGTGTGTGCGTGTGTGCGTGCGTGTGTGTGTTGCTCCACATCACTCCTGTCCATTGATGACACCTTATGATATAATTTATTGCTCAACCCTAATAGGACAATAGTTCAACTCTTGCTAGATTTCAGATGTTTGTTTGTTTTTTTCACTCGGTCTCACCTGGTCGACGCTCTTGAGTTCATCGGCCCACTGCAGGATGAGTTTGCGGCTCTCCTCCAGGCTGCGCTCGGTCCGAGGGTCGTCGTGTCGAGACGACGCACCTGAAGCACCTTCCTCTTTGCCCTGGCTTTCATTCTGCACTCACATAACACACAAGAATCTGTGCATTAATATATTGTTATTGATTAATTTCCCAAAGAAACATAAACGTAACATGACGTCGTCCCTTCATCCTCTTCCTCTCTTTCTCTTTATGCATGTTTTATTTATTCGCACTTTTTTTTTTTTGTCTAAACATGACAATGTGCATGAAACCTGTAACCTAAACCGATGCCCTCTTTCTTTTATCAGCACTCACAGCTTTAGTACAAGCACCCGGTCATAAAGCAGGACTCAGAGAGACGGTTTATCACGGTACAATAAACATCACAAGTGTCAGATTGCACGCAAGCAATAAATTATGTTTCATAATGAACTTACTGCAAAATTAGTGCGAACAAATGACGCAAAGTCTGTATCAGCTTGATCAGGATTTACAGTTAGACCAACTGCTAGTGGTGTTAAGGAAATTGAGCAGATATTAATTATATAAAAATAATAATATTAATATGTAAAATATTAAAAATAATACTAAACAAAAGAAAAATTCTTATGTAATAGTACACACTTTTAATAGCAAAATAATCAGACCCCCAAATGTTTAATTTTTCTTTTGACCAAAACAATTTTCCAATTTTACTTGTTTAAATGAAATTTACGAAAGGCAAACACTCCATGCTTTTTTTTAAACAAATTTAAATTAAAAGTCCCTACGAATGAGCCATTAAAATAAAAATGACATCATAGAACTTTTGACCAATCAGAATTGAGAATTCATCAGCACTAAAAACCCTGTATTTGATTTATTCCAGTATTAATAGACCAATATAATTTATGATTATCATGCAGCTGTCAAAAGGTACCTCGTAACGAATTTTGATTATTTTGGTACATCTTAAAAGTCATTAAGAGTTAAGTTGTAGATTGAAACTCTTTCCTTTACCTGAATAATGAGCCTCATTGTAATTATAAATAGAATATAAGTCGACATTAATGTAAATATCGAGTGTGAAAAACCAGAATGAGATTATTTATCCTTTACAGCAACAGGAAATTTGGCCTTGTTTTCTTGCATGGACTTTTCAATTATGGATGTTCATCAACGGTTCCTGCCCTTAGATTAACTAACTGTCTCTCTTTCCCTTTTTCTCACCTGGAAACTATGAACAATGCAAACTTTTGTACTTGGCTCGGTCATAGATAGCATAGAAGATAATAAAGTTACGACTAAACCGCCTGATGAACCTTTCTAAACATATAAAATCCATCTCGGGGCTACACCTGCGTGTCACCAGTACAAGCAGAGAAATAAGGAAGTGTGTGAGGGGAAAACCTCAGTCCTGCATGATCAGCATAAACCTTGATGAATATTGCTTTACATCATCTCTGATTATGTCCCGCATTGTAAGATTTCCTGGAATTATAACACCAATACAAGTCAGTCTCGTTCTCCAGGGTTTCTCCAGTTGTTTCTGTCTCACCTTACAGACTTGTGCCACCTGTAACTTCCAGCTGTTGAGAAAGCTGATGCACTCCTGCAGGCTGCGGAGGTCTTTCAGGCTCTGCTGGTGGTGTCTTTGCTATAGGGGACGCAGACACACATGTGAACGAGAGGCTGCTAAATAATATTCAACAATTCTTGCAATATCTATGATTTTATATGTATTTTATAGATGCAACAGCAACCATGTTATTAAGTACAGCAGAGCAACGTAAAGTCATGCGCAAACCACACAACATCCCTTAATTTTAAAATATAACTTTTGTCTCCATCTTATACATTATGTTTGATTTTTATGGACCTGACCGGAACATGTGGTGCCTTTTTCAGTTCTTACAGAACCAATTACTGATCACGACCATCACTACAGAAAGACACACCGCCTTTGGGACGTCTACTGAGCTCCTGAAGTACCTTTGAAGATCTCTAGGTCACTATAGTCCCACGACAGAAGCCTGTACAGAACCACATGCCTTGTGTAGCACCTTTAGAAGTGCTTACGGTGTACTAATGCCCACTTACAGTCCGTCCTATGGAAATCCAGCACCTGTGTAATACCTGTCCGATATCTATGTACCTTCTATAGTACCGTTTTGAAACCACGCATCGACAGCATTAATACCTCTATGTGAAGAGACCATGTGAAGTTGTTTTCCAGATCAAGGACGCCACAGTTCCAGTGCAGCACTTAACGAAACTCAGTTAAGTTCCTTGATGGATTCCTACAGGACCACACACCACCTAAAGTACCCTAACTGACTTGTACAGGATTACAATCCGCCTGCTTTACCAATAAAAGCCACTTTGGACCAGAGACTAAACATGTGGTATCCTAACTCGGTGCTAAACCTCCTGACGTGCTGTTTCAGATCTCTAGAGATGACAGTCCACCTGCGGGACCTTTAGAAATCACTGAGTGACTCTGACACCTCATACTTCCTAAAGTATCAATACAAGCCTCTACATTACAACAGTTCCTGTGACATAAACCCATGAAGCCGTGATCTGGAGAAACCTTCTACACACCCTTTTTGATCATGGATCTATTTTTGACCACTGATTTCGAACTCCTACAAGACACTTAACGTTTCCTCTACAGTTCCTTTGTGAGAAAAACACACGTTGCTTAAAGGAAACACCTCACCTGTGAGCGTGAAGATGTGCTCTTGCTGCTCTTGAAAGGGCTGCTGGGAGCTGAGCTGTGAACCTGCACTGTTTCTTCTGGAAGATTCCAGCGCACCGCTCCGATCGAGTGGCTCTGCGTCTCTACGTTGGCCAGAGGATTCCCTTCAGCCATAGACAGAATTATTCATATTATTATTTTTTTTAATACATATTTTATGTATTCTTTCCTAATGCTAACAGCTAAACAGTATAAAGTCTGACTCTGGTATCTTGATGAGAACTAATTATAACCAGAGATTTTTGGAACAATTATTTACTCTAAATGTAAATCATAACATAATGAGAATAAGAACAAACTAAACCTATACTAGATCTTCTATTCATTCTCTATATAACACTTATCGCGAGGGCCTGTACTGGGGAACTTGGAAAGTTCAACGCGGCAGGGTGCACCCTGGATCTAGTGCCGACTCATTGCAGCGCACAAGCACACATCACTTTTTTCATTATTCGTTTTCATGTCCAAACTGACAATAAATAAATAAATAAATAAATAAATAAACGAAAAGATGTGCGCCCAACTGTAGTTAAATTATGCTTCTAGGATATAAATAGACATAATAGACATTTGTTATAATCCTAATCAAACTATTCATTAGATGATTTTAAGCACGTTAATACACATATACAGTACATATCACATAGAATATTAGGAAACACAGATGGAAATGAAAACTAAAGTACATACTTTGACTTTTAAGAATCCCCTTCATCTTGCGCAATGTTAGAAGCTCTGCTAAAATATTAAATAAACAAACAAACAAACAAACAAACAAATGGGTTAATTGAGAAATAAATACAGATATACTGTACATAAATTGGTTGATAGATAGATAGATAGACAGATAGATAAACAAACAAACAAGCAAACAAATAAAAAAAAATAGGGTTTCAATCCAAAACAAATCTACACATGATTTAATAATAAACAATACATATAGAATAGTATGGAATAGTATGGTTATATATTATATAATATAAAAACACTTCTTTGTTTATGATATTTTATTCCCTTAAAAATGAATAAATAAATAAATAAATAAATAAATAGATAGATAAATAAATAAATAAATAAATAAATGGGAACCCCAGCAGGACTCACCTTCACTGCGTGATGAGGCAGGTGGATGTGGCAGGTAGAGATGGCAGGACACAAAGAGCGACTGATCTCTCTCGTCTCACGCTTTTGTCTCTTTACAGCACCGTGTGAACTTTGGACCTGCTGTAAAAACCTGGTTTAAACGAACGAGTCACAGGGTTGACCCAGAGTAACTTCTGCATTTACCGGAAAAGTCCTGCACTCATTACTGCAACCTACATTTTTGGTTTTTCAAAAGCTGTAAGCCAGCTTGGAACAAGTTTATCTTCAGTAGAACTGAGCATTGAAATAAAGCTAAATAGATTAAATAGTGTAACAAAAAAGGTAAATTAAATACTAAATAATGAATTAAATACAATTATTAAATATGAATAAGTATTATATTTAGACAGCTGTAAGTATTATATATCGCAGTGGCTGCTCCTAAACTCTGGAGCATCATTCTACCTTACATTATATTACTAACCTCAAAACTTTAAACTCATTTATTTAGAATGGCTTTTGATATTTTATAATTTTATGTGTTTTGTTTTGTTTTGTATATTTCTTTGCGATCTTATTGCCATTTTTCTAA
>JAAGKR010013452.1:0-13962 GCA_011419295.1 Clarias macrocephalus
AGAGATTCTCACATGTGCAAGATTATTAGACAAGTTTATAGTTTTCTGTTTATTATTAATCTATTAATCTCTTACTAAAATATCCAAGCAAGAAATCATGGAGGCACATGCTGTTACAAGAAAGCTTTTATGTTTCCTGTAGGAACAAACATCTCAATAACATTTCTTTATTATAATTATAATATGATTGTTGTAATTCTGGTGCCCTTCCAGGACAGGTGTTTTTGAGATCATGTGAAACCTTAAGTACACATGGAGTCATCTTCATTTATCTAATTATGTGCGCCCCAAATGAGTTCCTCAACACCCATAAAACCTCACACATAATATTATGGGTTATTGTGTGTGTTAAGTCCCAGTTAAGTCTATTTTAGCTCCAGGCTTTTACACTACAATACAGTATGTGTAAAATATCATCAGGGTGAATGACAAATAATTTGTTTATTTTGTTACATTTGGGTTGATTTGCTGAGATTTTCTTTTATGAACAGAACTTGATCTTGCCCAATTCTCACTAATCACATTTTTGACAGAAATCCAAAGTAAGACTTCAACAGCTTTAATACAGTCATGGCGGATTTATTCTCATCAACGGCTACAGGTTAGATATCTTAAAAATTACTGTAATCATTTTTGCACATCAAGAACATTAGTATAATTTAAAATCTCTGTTGTGTTCTTGTCTTAATTATGGAGACCCATCTCCTTTTTCAGATCTAAGGATTGTACTGCTGGGAAAAGCTGGAGCAGGAAAGGACAGAGTAGTCAGGGTCCTCCTGGGAGACACAAACCTCGATGAGGAGTGTGAAGAGTGCTCTGTATATGAAGGCGAACATGCAAGAAGGAGGATCTGTATAGTGGACACACCAGGATGGGACACTATAAAAATAGACAAAACTACAAAGAAAGTTAAGGAAATTACCCGAAGTGTGACACTTTGTCCTCCAGGCCCCCATGCTCTAATTCTGGTGTTGTCCATAAACACTGATGATTTGCCATCTATAAACAAGCTTAAATCAGCAAGTCGACATATGGAGCTACTCTCTGAGAGAGTCTGGAATTACACTATGGTGCTTTTCTTATGTGATGGAGATGTGGATGAATCCACAATCAAAGATAACATTCAGAATGCAAAAAAACTCCTGCAGAAGTGCAGAGACAGACATTAAGTTATGCAACAGAAGAATTTAGAAACTGAAGTCAATGAATTCCTTAAAGTGATAGACAGCATGGTGGATGAAAACATAAGAAACAGCAAGGGGAAAGAATCAAGTGATTTCTTCCTGCCCCAGGTTCACTATGACATGCTACAAAGCAAAATGCCACACAAGGAAGATCCACAGAAAATCACGGATAAAAGTCAGGGTAAGGACAAGTCAGACAGATGTGCTTAGGCGGAGACGAGGGAGCCTCCAAGTGACATATCCTTATAGTAAGTATATGCTGATACCATTACTTAAATATTGTACAGGATTTATGAATCAGACAACAGTTCAAATAGAAAAATTATGTCAATATATTTATGAAGTGACACGGTTTCTTTGCTAAATTGTTCCAGTGACCAAGCAAACAGAAGATACAGAGAGTCACAAATATGGATCTCGGTGCCCAAAGTGTATGAATGAGGGCTTGCTGCCTCAGTCGTTTGACATAAAAACAGTAGCAGTGATCGTGATGGCATTCATGGGTGCTCTTATAGGCTCAGTAGCCGGAGCCTCATATGGAACAGTCTGGGCAGTTGAGGGGATCGTCACTGGATATGTTGTGTTGTTGTTGGTAATGCTCCTCAGTTTGTGTCTTGTTAAATTAATAACAAAATCACAACATCAAAACCAGGGGCATTTCTAGCTACTGAAAAGATCATTAAGTCAAGTTAGCCTGGGGCTTGCAAGTCACTGAGATCACATTTTCCTCTCATTCTGATGTTTGATGTTAACATTAACTCATTCTTTTGATCTGTATCTGCATGATTCAATCTATTCACTACTTTCTGTGTTTTGGCTTGAATAATTACAGAAATTAGCAGGCATACAGGTATAGGTGTAGGTATAATGGAGGCAAAAATAAACCAAAGTAAAAAAAAAAAAAAGAAAAAAAAAAAGAAATTCAGACAGTGTCTCATTATGTAAAAGACCACTTTTCAGACAAAAAAACGCAGGTGTGATGAAGTCCTCAGAAGCACTGTGGCTGGTTCTGCAGGATGTTCAGTAAAACTAAGCTGCTCATTTCCTTATAAAACTGCACTAATTGTACCTGAAACTATATTTTAAGCAAAAGGTCATCACACCAATTACTGACTTTGTTTAATCAATTAATGTTTACTGCTTTCTATAGTTTTATAGTTTTTATATTTCCTTGCTCTACAGCAGTTATTTGTATGTGCCAGACTTTTGCACAGTACATAAAAGTTTCATAAGCTCTGTTTATAACACTTTCTTTCATTCTGATCTGCTTTTGCTATTCTTTCTCATAGTTGTCCCCATGTTTGTATTAAACACTGTTGATCTGTCAATCAATGTTTTTTTCAATGTCAGATTATCTGTTCCCTGTATGAAACAACATTTGTAATTACAATGGGGCAATATAGAAATGAATAATATTACTGTTTTTAATAAAGTTTAAATCAGATATTTACATACACTTCAAAAAAAAAACTCACAATAGCTTTTTTTCCCTTTCTTGTCAAACATTTAATGAGAGTAATTTTTTTCTGCTTTAGCTCAATAAATATTAACATATTTTTTGCATTTGTTAAATGTCAGAATCGAGCGAGGAAGAATTTTTATGTATTTAAAAAAAAATCTTTTTAAAGAATTTTTTTTGTGTATGTATGTTACATAAGTGTACTGTATGTAAATATCTGGTTTCAACTATAGATAGATTGATAGATAGAAATTGACTTTGCATAAGTGCACAGTCTAGATACAGCATAGACTATTATAATGGGTTGCACTGGATAAAAATTTTATTTTATTTAGAACTTTTTGGTATTTGTGAGTTTGTAGAAATGACACTTTTCAAGTTAGATGAACAAATTTGATATCCACCAACTTAAAATCTTTCAGCCTAGTCTGACATCATCAATGCACACAAACTGTCGACAATTTTTTTGGATCAAGATGGTCAAATGGCGGATTGGTCTGTCTTCGCATTATGCTATAAGTATAATCTACAAATCTGATGATCCTAAAGTTAATGTTTTCATTATAACACAACATATTATGCCCTGTATTGTGTAGGTTCCCTGCCACCTGGGCAGCTCTGTCATCTGATTGTCGACAGTTTGGTGCTATCCTATTTTTAGGATGTTACTGCAATTAATGTTGCATCTCATGCTGCAACTCATGTTGGATTTAATATAAAAGTGAAGATGGCTGTTGGGCATTCATTATATATAAAAAAAATTCCCGTTAAAAAAATTATATTTTTTTGAAAGTGTTAATATTTTTAAATAGTTATTGTAACAATAGGAACTATTGTTAAGATGCATTGCATTCCGGAATGTAGTTAGTGTTACACAGCATGTATGTGGAGTGAAGATAAACTAGAGTATTTGGTGTACTTTAACGGATGTTACAAATAATAAAGTGTGAACCCCGGTTGATGTCTTCATTTAAGAAAAGACAGAGAATATAACATGGTGGCAGCGGGTGAGAGCTGGTAGGAGCTACAGGCTAACAGGATAAGCTATCGTACCGAGCTAATGTAAACAGACGGCATGGAGGGATTAAAACCGCCTTCATCATTGTGTCTACACTCTAGCAACCTTTCTAAGTCATGGAAAACGTGGAGGGAAGAATTTGTGTTTGAATTCTCAAGAAACAAAGGTACTAGCGAAACTATGGGTAGTTATGTCACAGAGCTGAAACTGTTGGCGAAAAAACATGCAATTTTGGGACTTTAAAAAAATCACTTATTCCTCATAGTATTATTGTGAGTGGACATAACAATAATACTATGAGGGAAAGACTGATCCGTGAGAAAGATATGACGCTAGACATTTGCATACAGCTATGCAGGGCTGCAGAATTGTCTCGAGAAAATAGCAAAGCAGTTTCAGGGCCAACATGGAAACAACGCCAGAGACAAGTTATCAGTAGAGTGGAATGCACACGCTGTGGAAAAACGCATGATAAAAGCAGACAAAAATGCCTAGCATTCGAAAAGACATGCAAAAAGTGTGGTAAAGAGAACCACTTTGAAGTAAAATGTAAGACAACCCGTGAACAGAGAAAAAGAAACCAGTACATAACGTCACACAATGTGAGAGCAATGATGAATATGAAGAAATCATTTGTGTTAAAGATGCAGAGGCAGAGAAAAAGAACAGGAAACACAGTGACAAAGTGGATGACACACAATTCTTTGCCGGTATGCTCCTGAATAAGAAAGAGATAGGATTCCAAATAGACTGTGGGGCAACATGTAATGTGATACCAATAAATCTCCTCAACCCCGATACAAGACTCGGAGACACAAAGACAGTATTGGCAATGTACAATAAAACCAAACTGAGGCCACTGGGTAAATGCAAGCTTAAGTTAAGAAATCCCAGAAACAAAAAACTATACCAATTAGAGTTCCAAGTGGTGGACAAAGGCTATGTCGACTATGTCCACAAAGACTATGAGGAGGTGGGCTTAATTTCGAGATTGCTGGTAGAACAAAGAATAATTTCGTACCCTGAGCGCCTCTGAGCTGTCATATGCTGTGTTTGGAGGTTAAGGAACACTTATTTTACCTGATGTGAGGAGTACAAAATTAAAGGATGAGAAAGAACAATCTTTTCTGCGTCCTGCACCATCAATGCACATGCTGCCACAGACCGAAGGCAGGCCCTGTGCCACTGTGTTTAAAGTTTTAGAGAGAAATGCGCATGGTCTCATTCCCCCCCCCCCCCATGTTCCTGCGCCAGAACAGCAGATGCCGTGCCCTCGTGTTTGCATGCATAGAGATGAAAGGGTTTTTTGTAGTCAGGGAGACCCAGTGCTGGAGCTTAGCACAGAGCTCGTTTCAGTTCTTTGTACACCACGATCATGTCTGCTGTCCATGTCAGTGGCTGCTGCAGAGGATCAGTGTGAGAGATGGCTGTCCTGAGACGCTTGTCATAGGAGGAGCAGTCAGGGATCCATTGACGACAATAGTTGATCAGACCCAGAAAAGCCATGAGCGCGTGTTTTGTGCCGGGGCGCTTGGTATCGAGGATCACCTTGATGCGTTCATCAGAGAGGCATCTCTGACCCTGGGACAATACAAAACTCAGATATTTAACAGTGTCTTTGCAAAACTGTAACTTAGTCTTTGATACCTTGAAACCCTTTTGAGCCAGGTGTTTGAGGAGGCAGATGGTGGCTTCCTCACAGAGACAGCAGGTGTCGCTGCAGACACAAGTATATCATCGGCATACTGTAGGCAAACAGAATCAGTGGGGAGAGTCAGGTCGCCAAGCGCATCTCTTACTACCGACGCGAAAATGGCTGGGCTGTCAATCATACCTTGAGGAAGGCGGTTCCATGTATACTGTCGCCCCCTATGGGTGAAAGCGAACAGTGATTGAGTCTGCTCCTCCACAGGAACACTGAAGAAGGCAGAACAAAGATCAATTACAGAAAAATGGGAATGGTGACAATGAATAGAGGAAACAACAGAAAGCACATCAGGTACAACAGGTGCAACAGGAATAATGATATCATTGATTTTGCATAAATCTTGGGTGAACCTCCACATGCCATTAGGCTTTGGCACAGTATTGACAGGTGTGTTGTAAGAGCTGAAACATGGTTTGATAACACCTTGCTCTAAAAGAGAGCCCAACATCACATCAATGCCTAGGCTTTGGCCTCAGACAACGGGTATTGTTTAACATACACGGGATGTAAATGTTTCAATCTAGCCTCATACGGTACGCAGTTTACTAACCCCATCCTTATGTTCTGCCCAAAGCTCACTTGGCACGCTGTCAAGACTCTCAGGAAGAAAGTTGGTCTGTGAAAAGAGGAAAGTGTTATTTACGGCCATATCCACAAGAGGGGGAAAAGAGGCAGTATCAGGCACTTCAACAGTGAGTTTTGCACCAGAGAAAGTTATAGACATATGTAGTCTACTCATCAAGTCTCGCCCTAAGAGATTAAAAGGACAGTCAGGCATACAGACAAACCGGTGAGAGAAAATAATGTTGTCATCATACGAACACGTAACACTGAGTGACGGTGTAAAATAATTTCTCTGCGCAACCCCCTCTATTCCCACAGAGCTAATGCTTTTTCCAGAAAGAGGCCCCTCATAATCTTTGCCTAGAGGTGACATGGTCGCCCCAGTATCTACCAAAAAATAAAAAGGGTGACCGTCCACACACAACTCAACAAAAGGCAGTTCATTAACCTGGGGTGACTTAAAAGTGCAAAGCAACATGACGGGGTTTAAGGTCTGTAGGCAGCCCTATGCATTATTATAGGGACCTCCAACACCCCGGGCGAAGGGGTTGGGGCCACCAGAGGGAGGTCCCTGGCCTTGATTCGGGTGGGGTGGAGGTGGAGGTCGGACAGTGTCAACATAATGCCATTGACCATCACTTAGTTGATTCTCATTTCTACCCTTATAAGGACATTCTCGAGCCCAATGACCTTCCTTGTTACAATAATAGCAGTTCCCTACACGGCGTGAAGGTCCCTGTAAACCTCCACGCCCTCTTCCAAAGCCACCGCGGCCCGACCGCGTCCACGGCCTTGAGCACGTCCCCTACCTTCCACAACAAACAGACATGCAACTTGTTTACAATCGAACATGCCATCTCCTTCCAACGTCCTAATACGTTTCTCCAGAGTTTCAACAGTCATGGTGGGTCTGTCAGAAAGGTGAAATTTCAAAACCTTGATCACATCTGGTCTTCAATTATTGATAAGAATATGGATAAAGAGTAGATTGGACTCACTCACTCATCATCTATACCGCTTAATCCTGTATTCAGGGTCACAGGGGGCCTGGAGCCTATCCCAGGAGACTTCGGGCACATGGCAGGGTACACCCTGGACAGAGTGCCAATCCATCGCAGGGCACAGACACACACATACACTCACTGCGGGCAATTTGGGATAGGCCAATTAGCCTAACCTACATGTCTTTGGACTGTGGGAGGAAACCCACCAAGCACGGGGAGAACATGCAAACTTCATGCACACAGAGACGGGAAACGAGCCTGGCCGGGGATCGAACCCGGACCCTGGCGGTGCAAGGCGACAGTGCTAACCACTACACCACCGTGCCGCCTTAGATTGGACTCTTTTATGTTTAAATCTAAATTACCCAAAAGAGTCCATGTCTCCTTAAAGCGCACTAAGAATTTAGATGTACATTTTTTTCCTGTTTACAGTTAGGCACTTGTGATAAGTCCTGTTTTGACTGCTGTTTAGACAGTAAGTATGCCGTCAGATCCTTCTTTAAAATGTCTAATGCCTCCGGGTTGTCTCTCCACCAAAATTGGGGTTCTGTTCGCCACACGGTTGCAGTCGTCGCAGCCAGTGTTTCTTCCTTGGGTTCTGTGGCGCCCGAGGTCGAGGGGCCATCACCCTTCTGCACAACTTGAGATCGAGTCCTCACAGGGACGGGCTGCTTGACCTCAACCATCTCCGCAACCTCAGTCTTAGTAACCCGATCGCTATCGGAGTGTAAACAGTGGACCTTTCTAACAAGCTCGTCCTCATCATACATTTCGCCTAACACATGCTACAAGATGAATTTGTAGTCCGCCCCAACTAACTGACAATGGTGAGAGGACTTAATTAGCATGTCCACAAAATGCAAGACGTTACTAACAGGCGGCAGCATCTTGATAATGTCTTTTAAGGTACTCACAGATGGAGGATCAATCCTTGGACCACCCTTACCACCCCCACTCAAACAAAGGCACTGTTCTCATTTGGAGGGGGGATCAGGGAGACCATAATGGGGATCATAGGGATCAAAAGGATCGTCAGGATCATCAGTGTCACTATCGTTCGCAACCCCCTTTGGTCCCGTGCCCCTCCGGACTCACCGTAATGGGTCTTGTCCTTTTGTGGAGGGCACCCCGGTGAGGCGCCCCAAGACGTCTCTCTGGCCCACACGGATGCACTTCGCCTAGAGGAAGTGGTCATGGCAGGACACGAGGGTAGGTTAAAAATTTAGACTGTGGCTCAGTCTAACCTGCCAAATTATCCAGCCACGGTGTTGTAAAGTAAGTCAAACCACATCTATTCATCCAATCACGAGGAAGTTCCTCGGGATCAGGTTTTGGAAAGGAAGAATTAGTATTACCCATACTGCTTTGAACACACTCAGAAAATACAAGCACTTACTTCAAATACTAAATGTGCAGGCAGATGCAGAGGGACCGGACACTACACTCTTAAGCAAGTCCTCGACTTGCAGGCGCCTATTTTTGGAGTCCCGGACTCCTATGCCCAACTTAGATTATTTGATTCCCAAAATCAGGTAGACACCTCAAAATAAACAAAAGAGGGTACTCACCTAATTAGGGGGATCCCACTTCTGACACCAAGACTGTTGTGGCTTTTTCTCATCAATCCCCGATCGATCTGAATGCAAGCCGGTCCGTCTGCAACACACCTCTGGCCAGGAGACGAGTCAAAGAACAACCAAAACACAGATGACTGATCTTTCATAAGTCCGGTTTTATTAATACAACACACAGTTTATATAGCAGTTAACAACCCCTCCTTATGCGAAGGCTTTATCCTTGAAACTATAAGGCAGTTGAAAATGTTGACATTTTTAACCGACATAGACGATTCCCAGTTCAGCAATGTTCCAGGAAATAGCTCAACGATGTTCAAAACATGTTTACCGAAATACGGGGAACGCACATACATAGAGATAGAGAGAGAAATTTTGGAATGTTGGCTAATACAGAAATGCAGATTGTTCCACAAAGCAACAAGATGTCAAAATGTTCTTGTCTCACGCTTATGCAGGATATGAACTAATCAAATTTTTGACAGAAATTCAAAGTGAGACTTCCACAGCTTTAATACAGTCATGACAGGTGAAGTCTTACTAACGGCTCCAGGTTAGATATCTTAAAAATTACTGTGTATAATAATATTTGCATGTCAAAATCAAGAGTATAATGTAAAACCTCTGTTGTGTTTTTGACTTGGAGACCCATCACCTCTTTCAGAATGAAGGGTTGTACTGCTGGGAAAAGCTGTAGCAGGAAAGGACAGATTAGTCAGAGTCATTCTCGGAGACATAGATTCAGAGTATCGATGAAGTGTCGATGAGGAGTGTGAAGAGTGCTCTGTATATGAAGGTGAACAGGCAGGAAGGAAGATCTGCATAGTGGACACACCAGGATGGGACAGTATAAAAATAGACAAAACTACAAAGAAAGTTAAGGAAATCACCTGAAGTGTGACACTTTGTCCTCCAGGCCCCCATGCTCTAATTGTGCTGTTGTCCACAAACACTGATGATTTGCCATCTATAAACAAGCTTAAAGTCGACATATGGAGTTACTCTCTGAGAGAGTCTGGGATTACATTATGGTGCTTTTCTTGAGGAGGAATCCACAAAAACTCCTGCAAAAGTGCAGAGACAGATATTATGTTATGCAACAGAAGAATTTAGAAACAGAAGTCAATGAATTTCTTAAAGTGATAGACAGCATGATGGATGAAAACATAAGAAACAGCAAGGTGAAAGAACCGAATGATTTCTTCCTGCCACAGGTTCACTATGACATGAGCCATTGACTATGACAAAGCAAAATGCCACACAAGGAAGATCCACAGGAAAACACAGATAAAAGACAGGGTGAGGAAAAGTCAGAGGGGACAGATGTGCTTAGGCAGAGACGTGGAAGCCATCAAGGGATAAATCCTAGTAATGAGTATAACTTCCTTAAATATGGTACAGAATTTATAACTCTGGCATCAGTTAAAAGAGAAAGATAATGTCGATATATTTAAGAAATACATAAATGTGAAATATTTAGTGCCATGGTTCCTTTACTAATTTTTCCAGTGACCGAACAAACAGGAGGTTCAGACAGTCACAATGATGGAACTGAGGCCCTAAAGAGCAAGAAGCCAGACCAGATGCAGGTGATTGTGATGGCTTTCATGGGTGCTCTTATAGGCTCAGTAGCCGGAGCGCCATATGGAACAGTGGGGGCAGTTGTGGGGATTGTCACTGGATATGTTTTGTTATTGTTGTTAATACTTCTCAGTTTATGGCTTGTCAAATTAATAACATAACCACAACATCAAAACCAGGGGCATCTTTATATATTGAAAATCTCAGGGGCTTAGTTAAGTTTGCTTGGGGATTGTCTTCTTTCCTTTTAGAAAGATCATAACGACTTTTTTAATAACTTAATGTTAGTACCTGTCATTTACGGGAAAACACTTTGTAGAAAGAGTTCAAAGGTTAAAGCTAAAAATCAACCAATCGGGTTATAACAAATGGGCCAATATTTTTAATAAAAAAATGAGAAATAGAAATGTATTAATAGTTAATATTCTTAAATATTTTTCATATGGGACATAGTATAACTAATGTGCTAGAACTGGGTAAGGAATGATGCGTTGCATTTTTTGTTCTTTGGACCAGAGTGTAATGTTTTAGCCTCTGTTTTCCTACATTACACTTAAACACATAAAAAGTTAATAGTATGTAAATGTAAAAATGTTTACTTAAATCACTGTGCATCTAAACTGTGCATTAAGTTATATCAGTGTTTGTTCTGTACTGTAACTTCTGTAGGGCTGCTAAGGCTTTTAATATCTTTTTTAAATTCTTACCATTTTTTTCCCTGCTTTAGTAAAAAAAAAAATTTGATATAATTAGCTTGTTTACTCATTTTTATACAGTTTCTCTTCCTATAATATTAGAAGTAATTGTCACAAAAATGGTAAATAATATCTGACAACAATATGTTAGAATTTAATTTGACTATTTAATTCCAGATTCCTCACACGTTACAACATTTAAAAAGGAAACGAAGCGTCCTTAAATGTAAAATAAAAATCACAAAAATTTCAGATTAATTTCACTGTCATCATATGACCATGACAGACACATATACTTGCTTGGTTGATAAATTTTTTATTTTCTTGTGTATGGAGAATAAAAATGTAATAAATAAAGATATACACTAGCTGTGTGAAACATCCACATCTATATAAATAAAAGAAAGGTTTTGTCTATACATTGGTCAGAACTTTTGCTTTAATACATTCTTTCTTTCATACATTGGAGGACCCGAAACCAGTCTCAGAACATTTTTGTTTTGAACATGTATGTCCATCCAGCCAGGTTTTGTCACATCATCACACAAAACTAGCTGGATAGAAATTGATTAAACTTTGCCAGTCCTTATGTATTTGCCTGAAGTTAAATCTGCACCATAAATTGAATCAAGATGGTAAGTAGAAGGGAAGTTATGAGCAGTTTTGTGACAGAATATAAACTCCAAGTTTTGACAGAGTACTGCGCATGAATCAGACTGTGCATCTTAAATCGACTGCTGGGCAGATTTTAAGTAACCAGTTGGATTTCTGCCTGAAGTTTAACCTGCACCATAAGTGAAATTAAAATGTTGAATTAAAGCGATTTTATGAACATTTAGGTGCTGAATTCAATAATCTATTAATAATCAATGTAAACAAACACCAACGATAATAGATATTAATTAAAAAACTAAACTGAATAATTTTACTGACATAAGTGGTATAAGTGAATTTTAATGCGCTGGAGTGGTTTTTAGATTAAAAATGAATGTTTATCCAATCTACTTTTAAAAATTTTCATCTGTGATTCACACTCTGATTAGTGAACAGGGAGTGTATTTGCCTGACAATGATAAGGAGTACAACTTAGCGTTTTATTTAAATTTTTATTTCTTTGTCCTATAAGTTACAGTATATTATATTATATTATATTATATTATATTATATTATATTATATTATATTATATTATATTATATTATATGTACTGTAGATATATTATTATATTATAAGAGAGTTCTGCCATATAGAAAGACAGACAGACAATAATAATATTACTGATTACATTCAAGCTGATCTTCTTATTTTTAGCTTTAACTTTTTAACTCTTTCTATAAACTCTTTACCCTTCAACGACTAGTACTTACGCTAGACTAACATAATCACTTTTTACAACTTTTAATAAAACTGTGGTACAACTGCTCCACTTGCTTCATGCTGCTCACTGTTGAAGCTGATTGCACTTGGCAAAGTCAGAAATCCTCATTTAACTTTAAAGTAAAAAATAAAATAACACCTCAGAGTCAAACATTAATAACAGGTTTCTCTACATGATTTCATTTACAGTACTGGTGAAGAATGACACATTAGCCATGTGTTTTACTTTATGAAAAAGTAGAATCTTCATGTCTTCAAAATTTTCCCAACCAGTCCAGAGTTCTGCACAGGTAATCATTGTGTGACCTACGATAAACTTTACACTAAAGTAACATTGCATGATAAAACGCCACTATTTCATGCAATGAGATCTCTCTAGGACCCAGAGGAGTTGTTCCTGATATCTTAGTAAAATGTACACACCCTAAATGGCCTGATAGGTCACGTGATTTACCTGTAACACAGGCCCAGAGTCAAATCCAACCAGGAAACAACCTACTGTACTTGACAACAGTTTATAAAATAATGTAAGTAATCCCTTCTCTTTTTAATTATCTGACAAATAGTTGTTTCTTGCTTAAAACAAAACAAGGAATACAATTGTTGCAGTTTCTTAAATTAAGTTTTTAGTTTCAGTTTACATGTATGATGCAATCACAGTTCAGTTCAGTTCAGTTCTTCTACAAAACAAGTGCGTATTTCAAGCGAAAACATCAAAGCTTGCACAAGTTTTCATATAAAACTCAATAAACTGCTTGAAAATCAGACTGAATTGCTCAGAGATTCTCACATGTGCAAGATTATTAGACAAGTTTATAGTTTTCTGTTTATTATTAATCTATTAATCTCTTACTAAAATATCCAAGCAAGAAATCATGGAGGCACATGCTGTTACAAGAAAGCTTTTATGTTTCCTGTAGGAACAAACATCTCAATAACATTTCTTTATTATAATTATAATATGATTGTTGTAATTCTGGTGCCCTTCCAGGACAGGTGTTTTTGAGATCATGTGAAACCTTAAGTACACATGGAGTCATCTTCATTTATCTAATTATGTGCGCCCCAAATGAGTTCCTCAACACCCATAAAACCTCACACATAATATTATGGGTTATTGTGTGTGTTAAGTCCCAGTTAAGTCTATTTTAGCTCCAGGCTTTTACACTACAATACAGTATGTGTAAAATATCATCAGGGTGAATGACAAATAATTTGTTTATTTTGTTACATTTGGGTTGATTTGCTGAGATTTTCTTTTATGAACAGAACTTGATCTTGCCCAATTCTCACTAATCACATTTTTGACAGAAATCCAAAGTAAGACTTCAACAGCTTTAATACAGTCATGGCGGATTTATTCTCATCAACGGCTACAGGTTAGATATCTTAAAAATTACTGTAATCATTTTTGCACATCAAGAACATTAGTATAATTTAAAATCTCTGTTGTGTTCTTGTCTTAATTATGGAGACCCATCTCCTTTTTCAGATCTAAGGATTGTACTGCTGGGAAAAGCTGGAGCAGGAAAGGACAGAGTAGTCAGGGTCCTCCTGGGAGACACAAACCTCGATGAGGAGTGTGAAGAGTGCTCTGTATATGAAGGCGAACATGCAAGAAGGAGGATCTGTATAGTGGACACACCAGGATGGGACACTATAAAAATAGACAAAACTACAAAGAAAGTTAAGGAAATTACCCGAAGTGTGACACTTTGTCCTCCAGGCCCCCATGCTCTAATTCTGGTGTTGTCCATAAACACTGATGATTTGCCATCTATAAACAAGCTTAAATCAGCA
>JAAGKR010013453.1:0-13958 GCA_011419295.1 Clarias macrocephalus
CTTTCCATGGAGCGTAGACGTTTAGGATGATAATTCATTTGAAAGATCACATTAACACTGTACAAACCTGTGATTTGACACGAAATCTCGTTTTATATTTGTAAGCTAGAACTTCCCAAGTTTATGTGCAACGAACAGTATACACATATGCTGATTTTACATCCTATCAGTTTTACCTCAAACTGTCCCATTTCAGGTAGCAGGAGATTTTACCATTTGCCTCCTCAGGGCGTGGTTGAGAAATATAAATCCAGTAAAGATCCTTTAATAAACTGCGTGACACATTTTAAATCCCCTGTTAACGGACTCCCCCAAACATAATTCTCTGAGTCAACAGCATGACTAAAACTAAGACTGTGCTGGCGCTGACAGCGGTATAGAGGGGAGTAACGGCTGGGTGGAGACTAAACCACAAATCTCACCTTAACGATTGTTACTCACAAAAATTCTTAGTAACAAATCCACTATTCTGCATTAATGATTCATGAAGCAGGAAGACACGCTGTCTAACACCCTAACAGCTTTTTGGATGAAGCCCTATAAGAAATGTTTCTGCAGAGAACAGTCAAAAATAGTTATAAGTAAAAACTTTATAGATAGCATCATCTATTCAAAAAGGAAAAGTAAACAAAAACTTATCCTCCAATAATGTAGTTTCTGTTACTTCTCTTAACTTATAAGAATCTAGTCCATTCATCCATCTGTACCAATCTGCCCACTCCATTCTCCCACCACTCATCTACCATCCATCCATCTGTACCCACCTGCCCACTCCATTCTCCCACCACTCATCCACCACTCATCCATCTGTATCCACCTGCCCACTCCATTCTCCCACCACTCATCTACCATCCATCCATCTGTACCCACCTGCCCACTCCATTCACCCACCACTCATCCACCATTCACCCATCTGTACCCTACTGCCCACTCCATTCTCCCACCACTCATCCACCATCTATCCATCTGTACCCTTCTGCCCACTCTATTTCCCTACACTCATCCACCATCCATTCATCTCCCCACCTGCCTACTCCATTCCCCCACCACTCATCAACCATCCATCCATCTGTATCCATCTGCCCACCATTCCCCCACCTGTCTTCAACCATCCATCCATACCCACCTAGGGTTCTACTGACCTGCATTATATCTCTTAACCATCCCAAAATATCAGCCAACACTATCTATCCACCTATCTATTATTCTTTAGTTTCCAACTATCCATTTTTGTTCAGTCATTTAGCCATCCTTACCAGTTTGCTCACCATTCTTCCCATCATCCAGTTGTTTCTCCTCCAATATAGAATCGCTTCTGTTTTTTTTTTTTTTTTTTTTTTTTGCAGTTATCGGATGTACAGGAAAAGCCAGACGACAGGCTTCCCATCTCTCATCACCATCTTCTCCGCTCCCAATTACCTGGACGTGTACAATAATAAAGGTCGGTCATTTCATTGGTGTGCTAATGGACCACACTGATTTTGAGGCTCTAGTATTTCTGAAGTAACAGTCATTCGGCTGGCTGATGGATTAGCATTAGCACTGGATGCACATCTCTCTGTGCAGGCTGTGTGTATGTGGGCAGACACTGATGCATGTCGTTATTATTTGATGTTTGTGCAGCTGCTGTGCTAAAATACGAGAACAACGTGATGAACATACGTCAGTTTAACTGCTCGCCGCACCCTTACTGGCTGCCTAACTTCATGGACGTGTTCACCTGGTCTCTGCCCTTTGTGGGAGAGAAAGGTATGTGAGGAATGAAGATAGGAATGAGGATATTTGAATATAGTTATTATTAGTGTGTTTCAGGGTGGAGTTTTTATCATATATCCAGAGACGCACATTTGCTCAAGGATTTTTTTTTATTCAATTATTATTTGTTACACACAAAGTGAAATAAAGATCTATTATTATTTTAAAAATGCAACCACAAAAACCTTTAACTTTGTGAATAGATAGACAGATTGAAGTCAGTTCTCTTTTTCACTCTGTGACCTTTGACCTCTCCACAGTGACTGAGATGCTGGTGAACGTCCTCAGCATCTGTTCAGATGATGAACTCATGAACGATGGAGAAGAGATCTATGACGGTGAGGTCAAATCCCAGATTTTAGCTACAATATATTACCCAATGTTTGTAATGCAGTGTACACATAGTCATCGCAGCCATATGTGCTTTTGTCCAAATACTTTTGGCTATGCAATGCATCCTAAAATAGATCAGAAATAGATCAGAGTTAGGGAGAACAATCTACTATAAATATGAACTGAGGTAAGCGCTAGCTCTGAGAAGACTTTTTCTCACTTGTTTTGTGTGTGTGTGTGTGTGTGTGTGTGTGTGTGTGTGTGTGTGTGTGTGTGTGTGTGTGCGTGTGTGTGTGTGCGTGTGCGTGTGCGTGTGTGTGCTATGTTCTTTCGCTCAGCGAATGCTGCAGCTGCCCGTAAGGAGGTCATCAGGAACAAAATCCGTGCCATTGGCAAAATGGCCAAAATGTTCTCCGTCTTGCGGTGAGTAAAGAGCAAGTAAAAGCCGGCTTATATTTCTTCACCAAAGTGTTTTCGGATCATGGGATGAAAGGGATGATGGATACACACATTGAGCAGGAACACCATACCTTGTGGATATCGAAGGTGCTGTGAGCCGGACAGTTTTCAGATAACCACTGATTGCTCAGGGCAGGGAGGTGTGTCTGGTAGCCTGAAGTGATAAGGCATTGTGAGCACACACTCCTGTGAGATGTATCCAGGGGTTCAGAGTATAACAAATGTACTACTGAACGTAATCTCCATCACAACAGATGCATCCGCGCCATCGTCGAACCCAACTTTCGAATCCTCTTTGCAAATCCCCTTTGTTGCAGTTGATGGTCCCCCACCGCGCTACAGAATGTTTACGAAGATGAAACGCATCAAATGGATGAAGAAGTTTAAAGAAGGAGAAAACAGCACTGAAGACAAAACCACACAGTCGGAGACCATCAAATGCAACAAAGTGGATTTTCAAAGAGATTTTCAGAGTTTGGTACAATGATGACAACAAATGCATCTTTGTGATGTTGGGTTGTACCTTCCATTCTACCAAGATGTACAATTTGAACTTCGTATGTCAGTTGATAAAAAAAGTTATGCGTTACGTCTAGTACAGGCCTTAAAGTAGCATTATATGGAACTACACAAGCACTGAAACACCGCAACCTGAATTTGACCCATGAGGCAGCTACGTATGGCAGACCTGCTGCAGACCAGGAACATCTCACAAGAGCTGCAGTTTTGGAGTTGCTTTGACTCTATCTATCACACGTTTCTCAAACCCTTACACTTGCCCATTTTTTTATGCTTCCAACACATCAACTTCAAGGACGGATCAGAGAAACTCCTAAACTGCAGCTCTTGTGGGATGTTCCTGGTCTGCAGCGGGCAGGACCCACCAAAAGTGCTGAGAAGAAGGAAAACCCGTGACCTAGAGAACAGGGTGCTGGGTAGTCAAGGCTCACTGATGTGTGTCGGCCGCGAAGGCTGGTCCATGTCGACAGATGCAAAAGTATTTGCTGAAATGGTTAATGCTGATTTTTCATAGAAAGACATTTTAAGATGTGAAATATAAAGAAAAGAGAATAAGGTATAACTCCACAAACTTATTCAGCATCCCTGATTACTCTAAGCGTGACCTTATACTGAAAGTATTAATGAGTTTTCTCATCATATCAGATATTTTTTCTCCTCAAAATATTTTCACTGTGACTTACATTGCGATTCTCAAACTACAGTGAGGAGAGCGAGAACGTGTTGACTCTGAAGGGTCTGACCCCGACCGGCATGCTGCCTAGCGGCGTTCTTTCTGGAGGCAAACAGACCTTACAGAGCGGTGAGAGCAAAAAACATATTTTAAATCGTCACCACTTTCGTTTATCTCTTCTCACATTTCCTCTTTCTCCCTAATTTTACACAGTTTTTATTGTCTGGTTACTGAGCAACACTTACACTGTACTACTAACTGGCTAGCGGTGCTACCTGGCTAACGCTAAACCGCTAAATACCCAGCCTCGGCGGCGGACTCATGGGCGGCTCGTGCCGGTTGCATGGCTGCCACAATAACGCTCCTCCTTTCACTCCTCCTCTCTCTGTCTCTCCGTCTGTGTGTCTCTCCGTCTCTCTGTGTGTCTGTCTGTGCTTTCTCAGCTACCATCGAGGCCATTGAAGCCATCGAGGCGGTTGAGGACAGTGAAGGTAATCACCAGCCGGCCTCGCTATCTGTGCTGCTCAGAGGTTGCATAGCCACCCATAGTGTGCGCTAGCTAGCTAGGGTGCGCTAGCTAACTTAGTTTGAGGTGGCTATGAAAGGTCAGGGGCTGGGTCATCTGATGTTACTGGAAAAAAAATACCAGACTTGTTGATGGTTTTACACACATACTGTATCCTCACACACTCTCACACACATACACACACTGACTGCTAATACTAAAACCTGACATTAGCTGTGTCTCAAATCAAAAATTTACACCAATGTTCTTGCTGATATTTCAGTGTTCAGTCTATAAACATCATCAAATGTAATTCACTAAACAGACCATACTGTATTTTGAAATCCCATCATGCACCGAAGAGCAACAGATAGAGAAACAACATGGCCGACCTTTAGCAGCGGTAGCGTTGAAAGCTGTGAGATCTAGATCTGTAGCAAATGGACGAGGTTTATCAAAAATATTACAGCAGTTAAAGACTAATTAAAAAATTAGCAAGGCTTTGCATACTAGGGCTGCATGATTAATTGGGAAAAAAAATCACAATCTCAGTTTGTACATACAGTACACACAATATATAGTGTATATACTTGATCATCGCATGTTTGTTAATATGCATTTTTTTTCTTAGACTGAGGTACATGTACATGTCTCGCAGACAAACACGCACCCACACACACGTGCACGTACACATTAAAAACAAAAATCCGAACAGAGACAGGCATGTACAGCACTAATTGTAATATAACTTAATTAATTAAATAACTTAAGTTAATTAAACCTGGTGTGTTTATTCTAGCTGTTACACAGAGACTCTAAGAACAGATCAAAAGCTACAGAGAAGTATACTAAGTGTTAAGGTTTAGCAATAAGACCTATTGAGCAAACCAAACAAAATCCATGATGGTTACCTTATAATAATAATAATAATAATAATAATAATAATAATAATAATAATCTAACACGTGATAATTAAGTTGACTGTACTTGATTCTACTTATGTTCCACTGGTTCTTCACATTAATGAATAAATGAATACTTTATTAAAATTTCTGAATTGAAAGTCCTGTGTACATAGGCAGTCTTTTTTTTTTTTTTACACGAATGCAGTAAAGGGTGGCATGGTGGTGTAGTGGTTGGCACTGTCGCCTTGCACCTCCAGGGTCCCGGTTCGATTCCCGGCCAGGTTCGATTCCCGTCTCTGTGTGCATGGAGTTTCTCCCCGTGTTTGGTGGGTGTCCTCCGGGGTACAAAGACATGTAGGTTAGGTTAACTGGCATTCCCAAATTGTCCGTAGTGTGTGAATGAGTATGTGTGTGTGCCCTGCGATGGATTGGCACCCTGTCCAGGGTGTACCCCGCCTTGTGTCCTAAGTCTCCTGGGAAGGGCTCCAGGCTCCCTGTGACACTGGATTAAACGGTATAGATGATGAGTGAGTGAGTGCAGTAAATGTTTTGGTTGAAAAAAAAAGGAGAGAATTGTGAACTCAGTTCCCATGGAGAAAAATCCTGATTCACATTTTAGCAAGAATCGTGCAGCCCTATTTCTTACCCACCAGCGGACGCCACCCCTTCAGTTGAAAAAGTCGAAGCTAAACAGTTCACTTTCACTTATTTATAGCCAAAGTCATGACTAAGTGGTGTTTTTCTTTGCTGGTCTAATGGACTGCCGCGATCTTATGGGTACTGTTTATTGTCCAAAATGCCTACACAGAAGGTATTTTTAATTTTGTGCAAATAAATAAAAAGAGAATTTAATCGCTAAAGCAGTGGAAAATTGTTTCCTAAAGCGGGCAAGTCACTGTTTTTACATTATACAGAGGAATTATGGCTACAGTGTACAATAAATAGCTACTGCAAGTAGTTCATTAGCAGCGTAGTAGATGTTGTCGTTCTTTCGGCTGCTCTCGACAAGGGATCGCCACAGCGGACCATCTGATCCACGTACCATTTGGCACAGTTTTTACACCACAATTTTTCCATTATATCTGGGTTTGTGACCAGCATTAAGGATGCCCTGGTTTGGGCTTTGGCTGCAAATCAAACCTGGGACTTTCACATGGAGGGCAATAAGGATACCACTGAGCCACCACCGAGTCACCTGGGTAGTAGATACAAAACACAAATACAATATAAAAAAGACAAATCACAGCAATAGATCAGTAGTTCTCCACTCCTTGAGAATCACTGCACTGCACATTTTAGTGCTCTCTCAGCTCCCAGTACACCTGATTTAACCAATCAACTAATTAACAGCCTTTTCTTAATTGAAGTGGGTGTTGTAGAGCAGGGAAAACATAAAAATATTCATGAAAGTGGTCCTCTAGGAATTAAGTTAGAAAACACTGGTTTAGCTTGATGTACTCGTTCTAATATGTTATGGTTTCTACTGTATGATAACCGCTTACACAAGGGCTTGTGCAGTGGACACGGCGCCAAAATGGGCTTGAACATAAGAAAGCTTTCAGTAATTGTTGACTTGGCAGAAAAGGTGGCATTATTGGAAAACTCTCTAAGTGTCGGCGCTTCATGAAAGTCTAAGATAAACCTTGAAATTTTCTTGGGAAGTCTTCCGGATTGAGAACTTTCACAGGTTGTAAATAACCTTAAAATTTTGAGGGATGCATATACAGACATATACAGCATATACATGCTATAACATGAATGCCAAATTGTTCCAAAACATCAGCATAATTATAATGGACAAAAAAGTTTGTTTTATTAAATAAAAAAAAAAAAAAGGTTGAAAGAAATATTTTTGAGTTATTTGATAATAAGTAATATAATAATATATAATAATCATTTTCCTGTAATCGTAAGTGTTTTATTGAATGAGCAGCTGAAAATAAGTAGCTAATCGTGTTGGTTAAATGTTGTCAGCTTTAATGATTTTTTTAATAAAGAAAAAAAGTAGTCTGTTTCTATTCCTTGTGCATGAAAAATATTTAAATTCTTATTTAACACACACCGCAAAAAAGCTTTTACACAGTATTACATGATTTGAGACACAGTATGTCACTTGATATTAAATAAATATTATAATTAGCTATTATTATTATGATTATTATTATTAAGTGTTAAATAGTAACACAGATGCTATTACAAGACCCTTGTCCAGCCCCGCCTTGCCTCACACCTGCTGCCTCTGTGATTGGTCCCTCGTGAGCAGGTGACCTACTGTATGCTGAGATCATGTGACCTCTCTGCAACCCGGGCATTCGAAACCTAAGAAACACAGTAGGAAAAAATATACTGTATGATAGATATAAAAAAGGTTTTTCTGCTAATGCTGTGTTGTGAATGCATCCCCTGTAGAGCAGCGATTCACATCATCTCCGCCATGTTTCCGTTAGATGAGATCAGAGCGGACCAGACGTCTTAAGATGTTTAACTGCTGTAGATCCTGGTCTCGTTTTCTAATGGAAACATTGGTGTTTGTGTGAGTTCCTTGTGATTCAGAATGTGATTTTTTTTAAAAAGAGTCAGTGACCTCCTCTTCAGGTCACACAAATTTATTTATTGTTTTGTGTATGTATGTGTTTTGTGAAATTTTATGCGGAAAATTGAAAGTGTGAATGAGTAGATGATACGAGTGTGCATATTTCGGTTGTGTATGCGATGAGTGTGTGAGCTCTCCTGGTCGCTGTCCTACTCTGATCTTTTGTTGTTGTTTTTTTTTCCTTTTCTTTTTCTTTTTCCAGTTTTATCTTTTTGTTTTGTTTGTGCTAGTTCCAACATTAAGGTCTGTTTTGTGGGATTTTAATTATTATTTAACTGGATTTTATATATTGTTTACATTTTCATTTAAATTTTGATTCCCACACAATTGAATAAATAAAAAATAATAATTTAAATAAATAAATATATATATATTATAGTTATATTATTATAGTATAAATGCTCATGGAGGCATGGGGGCTAGGGGTTTAGCACTGTTGCCTTGCACCTCCAGGGACCGGGTTCGATTCCCGCCTTGCTGTCTGTGTGCATGGAGTTTGCATGTTCTCCCCGTGCTTGGTGGGTTTCCTCTGGGTACTCCGGTTTACTCCCACATGTGGCTAAGTGGCGTTTCAAAATAAGTGTGAATAGTGTGTGAATGTGCATGTTCCTATCAAGAAAAAAAAAATACAATGGCCGCCATTGGCCTCCATGGTTTCTAGTGGGTATAGACGTGAGTGAGAGATAAATGATTATTACTGATAGTAAAGATTTCAGTTACTAATTCTTATGTAATAATTTTAGACATAGAGACTGACCAGCCTGACAAGTTTCAAAATTAGTATCCCCTTCATGTGGACGCAGTTTTTGTGAAACTGCATTCCAGATTTTTCTTCAAAGATTGTTAACGAATGAGTGGGCGGGGTATTAAAGAAAGAGTGGGCAGGGTATTAAAAAAATAGTGGGCAGGGTATTAAAGAATGAGTGGGTGGGCTATTAAAGAATGAGTGGGCATGGTATTAAAGAATGAGTGGGCGGGGTATTAAAGAATGAGTGGGCGGGGTATTAAAGAATGAGTGGGCAGGGTATTAAAGAATGAGTGGGCGGGGTATTAAAGAATGAGTGGGCGGGGTATTAAAGAATGAGTGGGCGGGGTATTAAATAATGAGTGGGCGGGGTATTAAATAATGAGTGGGCGGGGTATTAAAGAATGAGTGGGCAGGGTATTAAAGAATGAGTGGGCGGGGTATTAAATAATGAGTGGGTGGGTATTAAAGAATGAGTGGGTGCAGTATTAAAGAATGAGTGGGCGGGGTATTAAAATGAGTGGGCGTGGTATTAAAGAAAAAGTGGGCGGGGTATTAAAGAAAGAATGGGCAGTGTATTAAAATGCATGGGCGAGTATTAAAGAATGATGGGGGGTATAAAAGAAAGAGTGGGCGGGGTAGAAAAGAATGAGTGGGCGGGGTATTAAGGAATGTGTAGACGTGGTATTAAGGAATGTGTTGGGGGGGGTATTAAAGAATTAGTGGATGGTTGGGGTAATTAGTTAAGATTGGGTGGTGTATTAAAGGAAGAGAGATGCTGGGGTAGGGAGAAGTGGGGAGGTATTAAATAAAGCATGGGCATGTGTGTGTGTGTGTGTGTGTGTGTGTGTGTGTGTGTGTGTGTAAGAGAGAGAATATGCAAAACATTGTTTCAGCAGAACCATGATTCTGTACTGTTTGTGTTTCTCTCTCATCCCTCCCTTCTCTCACTCTTCCTGTCTCATTTCTTTCTCATTCTCTCTCTCTCTGTCTTCTTGCTTCTCCTTCATCTATGTCCCTTTGGTCTCCCATCTTTCTTCCTGATTCATCTATTTCTTTTTGATTATTTCTTCCTCCTCCTCCCGCTCTCTCGTTCTCTCTCCAGCTATCCGTGGTTTCTCACCGCAGCATAAGATCAGCAGTTTCGAGGAGGCGAAGGGTCTGGACCGGATAAACGAGCGCATGCCCCCGCGCCGCGATGTGCTCAACAGCGTGGGTCTGTCTATGGGCCGCATGAACATGGCAGAGTCCAACGGCACCGACGACAACAGCAACCTTCAGTGACTCCCCATCTTCATCTTCCTCCTCTTCACCCTCGTCTGTGCTCTCGCTCTCCCTCACTCTGTCCTCTCTTTCCATCCGTCTGCGTCGCTCTTTTTTTCACAGTGGATGTCCGGCTGTGACATGAGACGCGGCCTGAGTGAAATACGGAAGAGCCTGTTTTTTTTAATTTATTATTATTATTCCTTGATGCTGGAGGATGTGCTGGAGGACGTCCTGCTTTAAAGCCCAGTCTGGTCATGTTTTATCGAAGTAGAAAAGAGACGGGTGTGTGAAAGTGTGTGTGCACAAGAGAGACAAGTGTGTGGGTTGTACAGTATAATGACATGATAACTGATAATAGGATGCTGGAGCGCTGTTTTCTTGGATAGGTTCGTGTCTGCTGTATGTGTGTGTGTGTGTGGGCAGTCGGTTGATGTGTAATTACTTTGTAAGGAAGTAGGCTTAATCACAGAAGACTGTTCCTCTTTTCCTGCCTGCTGGAAACTGAAAATTACGGCGTCTGTGATATCCATTCACTGACAGTGTGTGTGTGTGTGTGTGTGTGCAAAAGTGTGTGCAAGTCGGTTAGGGCTGTCTATTTAATTAAAAATGCAATTTTGTATCATTTGTAGGATTAATAGTGAAATATCAAAAGTTTAACGTCACTTTGAAAATTAGAGAAATCATATTTTTAAATTTGAACGTTTACAGTTTTCAAAATTTATTTGTTCGTGATATATTGGATTTTCCGTATTGGCACATTTCCTTAAAATTTCAATTTCCGTAAAATCCTAATTGACTTTCTGGTCACTATAAATGCTCACTGCAAAGCCCCTAGAATATGTAGTGTTCTGCACAGCCTTGATGACGTGTCTTGGACATGAACAGAAAAATGCATCATGCTTGAGGTAGTAAACGTGTAACTGTGTCATGGTTAAAAATTCAGAGACTTGTTGGTTTATATTTTGAGAGGTAATTTGATATAAAATATCGCAGGAAAATACCAAAAAAAAGAAAAAAAACGTTTGTGATCTAGACTTTTAGCACAAGAAGCAATCCCACTCACGGTATGCACACGGTTCTCTGTCTTTGAATCTTTAAATTCAAAATAAAGGAACTGAGAAATCTGAACAAAGACTTACAGTAGATTGTGTTATGTCCGTAATATGTAGTTTTTAATATGTATAAAAAAATAAAGGTAGCCTTAATTGATGTGTTTATTAACATCAGCTTCATTTAGGTAAAAAGTCTGAGAGAACATGATTATCTTAAACGGTGAAACGTTCTCGATTTGTTAACATTATGAACATTTCAAATGTGAAATGTGACCCGACAGCCCGACTACAGTACAGTATGTGTGTGTGCGTGTTTGCGTTCCTGTCTGTGTGTACATAAAGTACTGTGCAGAAGTCTTGACCCCCCCCCCGCGCGCCCGCGCCTCATTTCTTCATATTTCGCTTCCGAAGAGCGGGACTTCCTGTTATTTTCATGCACTTGATCATGTTTTAGTCTACTCTCTGTACCTGAGCATTTTAAGAGAATAATTTTATTTTTCTTTGTTAAGCCTGCGAATCATTCACACATAAGAACAACATCTAACTTTAGGCATGAACCAGTGAGAAACAGGTGCAGATGATCAAGCCGGTGATTAATGTACTGCTAATGAACAGACGAGAGGGGAAACGAGGTCGCTGCTGAGGTTGTTACTTAAACAACCGATTTTAAAATTGTATGCTAAGGCACTTTGCAGCACTGTCGCAGTAAAACATTTACTCCCATTTCTTTAATTTCTTTTATCTCCAGAATTTAAGTGAATGAAATATGAAGAAATGAGGGATGACCTAAGACATTTGCACAGTACATATTCATATATACATGTATATATATATTTACTTTCGCAATCTCTAGCTCTTCTATACCATGTTTTGCTACTAGTATTTATCAGATTAGCCTCCAGTGCGGTCGAATGAAAACCGGGACGTTTTGACCCAAAGACACTCGCGATGCAGTTTTTTTTCTCCCCCCGTTCATGTTTACTCGTCCGCTCTGTGCGCTGTCGCACTGCTGTCGCCGCATTTTACCAGGAACTGCTGTAAACCAGGACCCGAACAAGCTGGACTCAACAAGAGGCACACATTCACATCACGCGTTTATATCTCGAACTGTCCTGGAGGACCGGTGGGATCATGAGGGTCTGGAGTATGTGGACATTCACGCACTGACATTCTTCGTGCAAATATATACACCTAGTGTATGGTCTCAATCAGGTCCTGGACTGTCCAGCTGCAAAAGACTGATCCGGCTGCTCAGAACACGCCTTGGGATCTCGCTTTGTACATAAACTGTAAAAGATACTTTTTTTTTTTTTTTTTTTGGTTTACCTTTTTTTTTCACACATTATTATTTTTTTTCTATTTAAGTTTTTATTTATGTTCATTTACAGTTTTACTCGTTTAATGTTGCTGTATATTTCAGTGACGGCGCTTGTGAATTTTGTTATTAATTTCTTTCTCTTTTCTTTCTCTATTCTGTTGATGTACAGCAGTCGTTCAGTTGCGTGAATGATCGTATAACTGTTTGCAAAGCCATCCAGGCTGCATGACTGCATGGGAAACTCAACAATGTAAAGCGAATACGGACGCTCCTTCTGGCGTCCTAACGTTTTTAAGAAGATATATTCTTCAACAGTCATCATTATTCTCTTCAATATTCTTCTTGTTTATTATAAAATGAGCTTTCTGCTGTTTCCGGCTTCACTTCTGGTTTGGTCACTCATTGTGCTTTACTTTAAAACTGAAAACTAAAGCAGTTCATGAGTTCTTTGTGATTCTCTCTATCTTTGGCTTTCTCACTCTCTCACTCTCTCTTTTTCATATTTTTCTCTTAGTTTTGCCGTTTGGACTTTTGATCCACAGTGTACGCATGCCCCAATGGGACAAATCTCTTTTTTTACTCTTGAATAAAATATGCATGGACCTTTAGCCATTTCTGTGCTCACTCCAAATATCTATGCACTCACACACTCTCGAAACACATTCTCCACACTCAAATCAATGCACATTTTCACACTGTATCTGATTATAGCAACAGAGCAACGGTCCTAACATCTGGAGATTGGCCAGCGTATCAAACTGTATTGAAGTTATTAAATATAAAGTATTCATATACTGGAAAACGTAAGTGTAATAATGACTAGTAAAACAATAAGAAAAATTGTAAATGAGTACTTTATCAATATAATAAAAGAATTTATGAAGACTTGTTTAAGAACAACATTCGCACACGCACACACACACACACACACACACACACACACACACACACACACAGTTCCCGCTTTCATTCAAGGCTTGACATCAAAAACATAGACACGTCTGATGAAAGATGTTCTGCAGGTTCCGTGGAGTTGAGGTGTGTCCAAATTCCCCATGAGGTCATTAACCACAAACTAGTTTCTCAGGTGAGTGTGTCGCGAAGCTGCTGTTGTTCACCTCACCTCAACAACGAATTTTTTGTCTTATGTCTTGGTCACATAAAAAATATCAGAAACTGACAAAAAAAAATGCATCTGCAAAAGTGAACATGCAGAAATTTTTGACAAAAACCAACAACAAACCTAAACACCCCCCCAACCCACAGTAAAGTGTTTGTTTGTTTCAGTAAAGAAAAGTATAAGGAAGCACAACTAATCCAAAAATCACAAAAGCATAGTTGGAAACAAAACAGCAAAAGCGAAAAAACACTGAATAAAAATGACAAAAACAAAACCTAAAATACACCGAAAGTGAAAGTATCACCACAAATAAAAAAATGGAAAAAGCTAAAGCACAAAAAAACATCTAAAAATCAATCTATGTTAATTATTTGTAATAATAATAATAATATTAAAAAATGATGATAATAATATTTTTACAGCACAACTATAACTGTACAAACCCATAAAAACCCAAAACATGCACAACAACATAGAAAAAAAAATAAACAAACAAAAAAATATTTTGAGAATACAAGTCTAAAAGTCTAAAATCACAAAAGTATATCTGAAAACATGACAACAAAATTAAAGCGTGGATCAGTCTGAGAGCTGGAGCAAAAACTGGAGTAAGTGGTGATAACATTGTATTCGTGCTCAGTTCATCTAGAACAATCGATGGTGTCAAGTTCACATCGATTAAGAGTCAATTTTTAGCATATGAATTGTTACAGCA
>JAAGKR010013454.1:0-13957 GCA_011419295.1 Clarias macrocephalus
ATAGCTCGACAGAGAGACAGAGAGAGGGACAGGAGAGAGGGAGAGAGAGAGAGAGAGAGAGGAGAGAGCAGAAAAGGAGAGAACAGAAAATAAGGAGAGATGGCAGTTAGGTATGGTCACAGTCAACATGTATAAGATGAATGTATATTAGTGCAAAGTGCAAGCAGGGACTCCGGCAGGACTAACTATAACAGCATAACTAAAAGGGAGATCCAGAAGGAAACACAAACATGAGGGCTCCCTGAGATGTAAAGCAACCAATCACCTCACCGTCAACAAACCTGAGTGAACAATGAGAGTGGGGAGGACAGCATCTAAACATACCAGTTCACCAGAATACTCTACGTCCATGAGTCCCCCAGATCTGCTCCTTTACCTAAGGCTAATCTATTTACAAAAATGCTTGGCTAAATAAATAAGTTAGTGGCTTTCTTGCACAGAACATCACCCTCACCAGACTAGGATTTTGGTCCCCTTTTTATAATCGCATCTGGACTCCAGGACAGTGAATGAAAATGGGAAGCCGGCTGTGCAGCATTACGACGCACCATCCCTTTTAAATGTGTTTTATCACTGGCTATGGTGCTGAACTTGTTGTCTGCTCTCCATGTGAGTGAAGCTGTATAGGTAGAGGAGTTGATGTCTGGACTACAGTGTTGTTCCCCGGCCTTGTGTTGAATAGAGAAAGAGTGGTCCTGTAGCAATAGAAACCAGAGAATGATGCAGGGGTTGGTGTCCTTTGCCATCGGCATCCTTTGCAGGGGGCAATGATCTGTAACAAGGATAAAGTGTTGCCCCATTAGATAATATCCCAGTTCAGCTTGTTCTGCTTGATTAAGTTTTCTACTCACATACAGGACTGGGTGCTTTTCTCCATCAAATACCTGATTAAGGACAGCTCTAAGCCCTGTCTCCTAGTGGTTTGTGTGTATGATAAATTGCCTTTTAAAGTTTGGGTGGGCAGGGGATCTGGTAAGATGGATTTTTAATTGCTGGAACGCACATCCTATTTCTTCTGTCCATTTTACCTTCTTGGGCTGTCCTTTCCATAGTAGATCTGAGAGAGGAACAACAGAGTAGGGCTAAGAGAGATGAAAAGTAAAATATGAAGCACATGTAATAGCCAGCTAGACCTAAGAATGCACACACCTGTTTCTTTGTTTTAGGTTGTGGATATTTGTGTACTGCTTCTACATTATTCTTTTGTGATTAAGTACCAGGTATCGTCCTTTGGTTAAGCCAAGGTGGCACTTGGGTTTGGGTAAACTGGCTTTTCTGAACAGTTTTTCTGGCTTTTTGGAGTTCCCCCAGCACCTACTGAAAGTGAAAGATGTGGTCGTCCTAGCTGCACGAGTGCATGATGACATTGTCTAGATACACAGTGGCCTAGTGGTGATGTTTGCCGAGCCCGATATCCATCAGTGAATCTGTGTAGCCTGAAAGGGAGGACTCTAAAGTGCCAGTGGCTGCGCTCGGTACTAAAGGCAGTTTTTTTTCGCATGCTTCTGGGATGAGTGCCACTAGCCAATATCCTTTAGTTAAGTTCAGTGTGGACATGAACTGGGCATTCCCTCTTGTCGCAGTGGGTATGTGTTGGATTTAGAGACATTTTTATTTAATCAACAAAAGTCATTACAAAGACGAAGGATACTGTTAGAATTCTGCACCACCATGATCGGACTGGACCAGGGGCTGGTTGACTTCCTCAATTATACCGGCTCATGGCATTTTGTCCACCTCAGTTTTGATTGCACTTCTGCAGGTCTCCAGGACACTGTAGGGGTGCTGGCATGTTATCTTGACCAGTGGGGTTTTGATGTTGTGTTGGATCAGATGCATGAGTCCTGGTTCCAGGGAGAACACATTCTGGTGCTAATCGATCAGTTCTTCCTTGTACCTGGGTTAGGGTAAATTTCTTTCATTGCTGTACAAGCTCATGTGCCTGTTTTTCTCAAGATAAAGCAACCATTGCTGAAATACACATTGGTTCTACCTTGGCACTGGGTATTAAAAGGATACTCGTTTGCAGGACTGAAACTCATGGGGGTATGCAGGTTGATCATAAAATGTCCATTGTTCAGCTTTTTGGGAGCATTGGGAGCATGTTCTGGATTTTTGTCTGCATGTCCTGCACATGCTCGATCACTGAACGAAACTGTGAGGGTTTTTCTTGCCATGCTTCTTTTGCTATGTCGGGCAAACGACGCAGTCTCCTCCCGAACAGGAGTTTGAATGGGGTGAATCTGGTGGATGCTTGGGGTATTTCTCAGACAACAAAGAGCACATAGGTAGAAGTTGATCTCAGTCAACTGTTCTTATCTGCCAATCTCAGTAACTGCCTCTTTAATGTCTGGTTAACCTGTTTGACCAGTGGGTCCTTTTGAGTATGGTATATGAAGGTACATGGCCTTTAGTAGCAGGACGGCAATTGGATATCTTGTGGCATAATTCATGATTAATACAATATATTTGTGCCCGTGAGCAGACTTGGGAAGTGGGCCAATGAGCTCTGCTCGAATGTCACATCTATGATCGGCAGTGGGATAAAGGGGGTGAGGGGATTGGGGGGCGTTTGTTTTGGGGAAGTCCTTTGGCACTCAGGGCACCTCTGGCAGTTTTTTTTTACCTTTGTGTCTAGCCCGGCTCAATGGAAACTGTCTCGGATGTTTTATATTATGTTATGTATCTATGTTCATCTCATATGATTGAATGATAGTATAGGAAGCCTCCTTGGAACAGAAAATACGTTGAGAGCCATGGCCTGTGATTCTCCTCAAACTCTATGTCTGGGATATCCACTTGTGACAGAGGGGTGTGGCTTTTTTCTGTCTTTGTCTGCGCTCAGCTGGAGATTCCTTCCCTTTTCTCCTCTTCCCCTGCCAATCTCCTCGTCCTAACAGGCAGATTAAGAACGATACCCTCTGTTATGGTATGCTTTCCCCGGTGGGCGAGGGTCACAGCTCTCCTGATGTCAAGAAGAATGGGTATGGTTGTTCCTCTGATGCGGACCCAGTGCATCAGGACAGGGTTATGAATGTTAGTGCAACACCAAAAACTTGGATGAGAAAAGGCTATTGAAGTTCTGGTTTGGTGGCATGGGCTGCCGTCAGTGGGTGGCTCAACATTTGGATGCGGAACAGGTTTTTCTCTCCTCTGGCCCATGGGAAAGCAGGGAGGTCTTCAGGATTTCTTCACCTCTCTGGGCCCAGAGAGAATGTGGATACCATGCATTGCAATGCTTCCGTTGCCCATCGTCTTTCTTTCCTCTTGTGGGAGGGAGCGGAGCACCTTATCCACCATTAAAATAGAGCTCCAGTCCTGTATCAGCCAGCTTTCTTGTTTGGTCGTGTGCTCGAATGTTTGTAGGAATGCCTCGACATCATCATTTGGCTAAAGCTGCATCAGTCACTCAGACTGGCTCTGGCGTACTAATAAAACCTTCTACCTTGATGGTGTCCAAGCACTAATGAAATACTGGGATGAGTCCGTTAGTGTAGCAGGGGATTATATACAGAAATAAAGGGAGTTTTACTCTCAGAACTGTGTTCTGTTATTCTACACGATCAAAAGTCCCGCTTTGACCTGAACACCTTCCATATAAAAAAGACATGCTTATCAAGTCACTGTGCAGCAAGTGTGTGTGTGTGTGTGTGTGTGTGTGTGTGTGTGTGTGTGTGTGTGTGTGTGTGTGTGGTCAGTTTCCATGGTGCTTATGAAAGATGTGTTATATAAGTTTGGTGTGTAAGTTTACAGTAGATGTCATGCTAGTTAAATGTAAACACAGCTCTCTGTACCATGTTGTGTTTTATTGTGTTAATGTGATCATGGTGTTTCTAACAACACTTCTGACCCTCGTTTGTGTGTATTTGTGATTGTGGTAAGTGTCTCTCTCCTTTACAACTGCTTCTATCTCTAACTCATGTCTCTCTCTCTCTCTGTCTTTCTTTATCCCCCCCTTTTCTTCAACCTTTATCGTTGAATGGAATCCTTCACTCTAATCCTGCATTTCTTTGTCCTGTTGACTGTCTGTATTTGTGTGTGTGTACCCCATCTGTGTACTGTCAATGTGGCTCTGTGTGCTTGTGGCTTTAGCAGCAGCCGAGGAGGAGAGGAAGGCATCGAGGGAATAATCTCAGTGTATGTTCTTTCATTTCATCTGTCGAACTCTTCCTCTGTTCCTCCTTTCTGTCTTTCGCATTTAATCAGCAATTATTTGGGGCCAAGTGCCAGGGAAAAAATTGACTTCTTTCATCTTCCCTAAATTAACTCTCTGTGTTCAAGCCTGTATATGTCTGTCTGTCTGTCTGTCTGCTTGTGTCTCTGAAGCTTTGCATGTCTGAGGCTGTTCAGCATGTGCTCAAGATCAAATGATGAACCATAATATTTAATGAACTCAGTATGTACAATCTCTAACATTTTATATCGCATTATTAATGTGTCTTTGAAGCTTCTATCATCCAGGTGAGGTTATCTAGAAGTTGAGTCATTTTAATTGGACTTTTTATTGTTCAGTAGATAGACTAAAGATGCTAATTGAATGACAATTACTATTACATATCTATTGAACAAGACAGAAGTCCAGACTATCAATGCGTTTTTTAAAAAAAAAGGTTCTTTCTAAGCATCAACCCTTAAACATTTGATATATTAATCTCTAAAAAGGCTAAAAGGAAAGACAGGCTTATGACTCCTCAAGAAAACCCTCAAGAGGATATTTATAAAGCTGTCCTATGGGTACGGAGGTCATAAAGGCATGTTTGAAGCTAGTAGCAGTGTCTCATTCCTGGCCAAGTCAGTGTTAGAAGTGTATGCACTGAATGAGTGTTACTGCGCAAAACCAAGTGCAAAACCAATGGAGAAAAAGAACTGTTTGTTTTTATGTTGTCAAAGAAATCTCAAGAAGATCCACACAGAAAGTGTTGTTTCCTAAACAGAAATATACATAAAATAATTTATTATTGTACAGAAAATATTATAAAAATTTCACAATGCGTTTTATGTTTAATGTGTTTAATGTTTAAACTCTAAGGTCAATGTAAAGATAAAGATAGATAGATAGATCATCCCATGCTCCCATCATGCATAGTGTCCACTGTACAAGCCTCTGGAGACAGTGTTATGATCTGGGGTCACTTCAGTTGCTCAGGTCGAGACTCAGCAACGTTATGTGGCAATAAAATGAAGTCACATGACCACCTGAATGTACTGAATCACCAGCACATCACATCTATGAAGGGTTTCTTCTACACTGATGGCACCTGCCATATTCCAAGAGTGTGAGAGAGAGAGCGGCTCTGACAGCATGAGAAATCATTTATACACATAAACTGGACACCACAGTGTGTGCTGTAATTAAAACTAAAGGTGACTGAATGAAATGTGTGTGTGCAATGTTTTTTTTGCCCGGCAGTGTCTATAGATAGAGTGGATATGTAAATTGTACATAACTTTTTTTTAATTGTAGGCAAATAACTATAATGCAATACTACTACTACTACTAATAATAATAATAACAAACCACCTTTCTGTTATCTATAAACCAATTAAAGAAGTGAAAGAAACAAAGAAGAAAAAAAATTAAACATACATACACTGACACTGTTTGCACAAGCTTGCACACTTATTATAATGGAACACGTCTTTATCACACAGCTGTTAAGTGATCCAGTTTAATCCCAAATAAAGATCAGCGTTTTTTTGTATTTGATCCTATTGTTGAAAATGTATGGATCATGATTAGGAAGTGAACAAAATTGAGCACCATAGTAACTTTACCAGGAACAGAACGTCCCTCCAAACTTAAAAGTGGAACCCTGCTGGAGATCCAACGGATATTTTTTCAGAGCTTTTATTGCTTGGTCAGATGCAGTAAACCTAAGTCTGGTTCTGTTTGTGCGCTGCAGTGACTATAAACAATTAATGTGCAAACATTTCCTTATGACTAGTGAACATTTCATTGTCATATTTTAATACGACTACAAATACTACAATAATAATAATAAAAATAATAACACAATTGTATGGGGAAGGCAGTTCTAAAGCTCTAAAGTGGCTTGCTATGGCAGATAAAAGTCCTTTAAAATAATAATCTAAGCTCACCTAAATCACCCCAAAATGTGTGATCCCTAATTATGTTGTGGACTGATCAGGCCATTGTAGACTATTTTGGAAAAAGATATCTTTGCTGCAAGACAGCACATCACCGTAAAGCATGTCAGGGGCGGCATCATGCTTGAGGGTTATTTATTTGCCCAGTATGATCACTGACATTGTATCACTGCTGCTTCTCTACAGCTAGCACTGGGGCGCTAATCAGAATAGAGTGAATCCCAACTCCAGTCTGTTTAGGCACAACTTACTTAGATAGTTAAATATTAGGGGAAAAATACTTTCCAGCGCTAGAACAACCCAAAGCACAAATCCAAGTAAACAAAACAATGGCTTCAGGAGATCCACATTATGGAACAGCCTTGTCAGAGCCCAGATCTAACTGCTGTGGAAGGTGCACTTTTTTTTTTACTAAAACATTTATTTAAAACCTTCTTATTCATGTTGATTCTTTTGGTTGCTGTAAAAAAAATTAAAGATAGAAAAATATTTTACATAATTGATCCCTTTACATGATGATTGTTTACATGACAAAAACTATTTTATCTGAGGTGTGTTTATATATTAACTGTAAAGAGACAGAACATGGTGAGTGTTATGGATTCCTTGGTGAACTCACTGAAAACAGGAACTGTGAGAAACCCTAAGCATTGTTGGAGTTTGTCTGAACTGAAAGAAATTACATAAAAATTGTATTTTGTATTTGTACAATTCAAATTTAACCATTGTTTTGATGCAAAATAACGGTGTGTGTGTGTGTGTGTGTGTGTGTGTGTGTGTGTGTGTGTGTGTGTGTGTGTGTGTGTGTCTGTTCGAAATTGTGACCTATGATGGTGCTGAAGGATGTTTCATGTTTTATAGGTTTTTATAGTTTTACATGTGCGAATCTGTCTAAATGTAGAGACACGGCAGGCAAGCAGTGCGTGTAAAATATTGTTCATTGATTTGTTCTATTAGTTGTACTGTATATTATTATATGATTTATATTAGATGCATGGCATGACCCTCCTCACTCCTGCAGCCAGTTTTCATTATACAGCTGCATCTCTTTTTGCCCGTAAAACATCCTGGAGATTGCATGACATACATGAGGCTGCAAAGATTTGCTTGCTTAGCGTGTATAGTGTGTGTGTGCTGATTTAAACACACAGGTACCTGCAGTTTAGGCAGTCTCGTATGCATACAGACAAACAAATAAAAGCATACACTGCTGTTTAGACAGTATGCATTTTCACGTGGCTCATTGCTGATGCAACATCATCTCTCTCTGTTTTGTCATCTCCCTTCCTGCTTATTTTCACAGACTATAACAGACAACAGCCCTATGAAGCGGTCAGCCTCATCACTTGGTCATGGCCGGTTGGGACGAGGGCCAAGGGCTGATGATTATGTCATGGATCGAGTAATGCCAGAGGAAGGACCAAGGCACGGACACCGCCGCCGAGATCGCAGCCATCGAGCCTCCGAGAGATCCCTCAGCCGCTACACGGATGCTGACACAGGTCAGAGAACAGGACTGGTGGGGATTTTAGGAATGAAGAAGAGATCAAAACCAGACGCTGTGGTGCTGGTGATTATAATGATGATGATGATGATGATGATGATGATTGATATTTTAGTCAGTAAACCTGGGTCAGGGTTTAAAGGTAGCTGAATATTAATTGACCAGGAATTGAGTTGGGGATCAAGAAGAGTCTATCATTATGACGAAGAGGGCAGTTAGTCACAGGTGTGAATAAAGTTGCAGTTGTGTAGTGCCTTGCAAGTGTGAATAGAATCGCAGTTGATCACGTGGTCTCTCTTCCTGCATTAAGATTAGAGCCGCTTTTATCTCTGCACCTTGTCTCAAGGCCCTTTTTATACTTTGTATTAATGTTCATCTCATGTGATTTGATTACACGTATATGCCGAGACTGACAGAAGCAATAATGTGCATCCAGCTCTTCTACACAAGAGACCAAACCCATTAGATTCCCTTTATGTTATCAGATATATACCATTATTTTTATTTAAAGATACCCCTACTAAAAGTAATTAGTATAATCTTGATGTTTTTGCTACTGTTATCCACAACCCAAAAATGAATGGATATTATATTTCTAATGACCTAAAGTTAACATTATTTTATAAATCATTGCAGCACATTTTCCCACCCCACTCAACCCATGTGTGTAGTGTAGTGCTGATCTGAAACAAAGCCTCACACACAGAAAGATTATTTATTTGTAATGTTTACTTTCATGGTAATGTTGTAGGTCTTGGCACGGATCTGAGCACCACCACGCAGTCTGGTGACATGCCGCCCAAAGAAAAAGAGCGTGAACGTGGCCGTGCCAAAGAGCGGCGTCACCACCATCACCACCACCACCATCACCATCACAGCTCAGTAGAGAAGGAGCGCTACACACCTGAGAGAGAGAGAGGAGACTATGGCCACCGGCAGCGCCACTGGTCCCGGTCACCCAGCGAGGGCAGAGAGTGCCTCACTCACCGACAGGTGGGCTTGCATGAAAATCACATGCTTACTTTGCTCCACAGTGAATCCATCGATACTGATGGATTTAGAAGCTCCCTTTGCACTGTGCTGTGTTTTTTCCCACTGTCCACTGGAACATTTGTATGTTTGAGTAGAGCTCTGTAGGATTATGCCAGACAGGAAGAGCCCGAAATTAGGATGTGAAAAAATAATTTATTATAAATTTCAGAGTTTATTCAGTAGGAAAGATGACGTGATAACTGGTTCTAGTTCTTGTTCACCGTTCCAATGGAATTCAACTCCTCTTCATTTGTTTTTCTCCTGTTTTGGTCTCTTTTTTGTCTTTGTCTTCTGTGTAACATGTTGCTTCTCAACATTTGATCGTTTCTTTCTTTCATTTTGTATTTGCCCACACCATTGTCTTGCTTTTCTGTGTGTTCTTTTTCACAACTGTACTTTTTCCCTCCTTACTGTTATGTCGTGGTCTTCTCTCTTTCCCTCTCTCTTTCTCTCTCTCTCTCTCTCTTTCGCTCTCGTTTTGTGGATAAATTTTGTCGTTCTTTTTTGTTTTATTTGCCTTGTCCCATTTTCATGTAGGGCAGTAGTTCGGTGAGTGGCAGCCCCGTGCCCTCAACATCTGGGACGAGCACGCCTCGGCGAGGTCGACGACAACTGCCCCAGACACCCGCCACCCCTCGCCCACATGTCAACTACTCACCTGTGATCCGCAAACCAGTTGGTACACCGCCTTCAGGTCCACAGAGCCGCCTACCCACCCCAACGCAGAGGCGCTTCTCTCCACCTGTGCCTGAACCTCCTGTACCCCCTCATCATGGCTCTGGCCGGCGTGCTCGATGGTGCCCCGGTTCATCTGAAAGCACTCCAGGCGACGGCTTTTACGACTTTGAACGGTGCGAGCCACCTGCTTATGAGCCAAATCCAGGACAGGGCAACCCACACCCACATAACCCACCACCACACCCACGTTCACCTAGGACTGCTCGCCCCCCTGGTGCTCGTCGCATGCCTAATGGGTACCGTTCCTCCTCACCCTCGCCACAGCGACATGCACCCCCTCACAGCGCACCTCACAAAGCTCCGCATCCCAGAGGGCCCAGAAAAGGGCTGCATGAACCCTACAGTGAGACAGATGAGGATGACTGGTGCTAGCCTCTGGGAGAGGGGAGGGGGGGAGCAAGGACACAAGAAAAGAAGAGATTACACTGGCACTTGGTGGAACTATACAATTGGAGACTTGATGTTCTGATATAGGAGGTGGTTCTAGAAGCCTCTGAGGAAATGGAGGGACTAAGGGAATTAGGGTAGATTTAATTGTTTTGGATTCTCTGTCCTAGGGCTAACACCAAAAAGGAAGTTTTGGTGTTAGCCTTTGCTAGCCTTTTGGGAGAGGTGAGAAAGGTGAAGGTTAGGGAACAATGGCAGCCGTTGCTGGAACAGGACTCGGGCCAGAGTCGCATGCAGGAAAGGCAGTGACACCCCTGAGTGTGCATGTTCCAGAGAAAGCACAGCGGACGATGAGAGGCTCAGGGGGAAATTGAGGCATGCTTCCCTTCTCTTCATTATGTTTCTTTTTCTTTTTCTCTACTGCCTGCTATTTTCCTGCACAGGACTGGATGACTTAGTGATCCGAAAGTAGAGGTGGGTTAGGGTGGGGACAAGACAAGCCGAAAAATTATACATAACTCTTTATATAAAGGAAACGAAGATGCATAATGGTATTTCTGAAAGCAGGAATGTCTGCTCTTTTGGATATGGTGTATATCTTCTGCAGACAAAGTGACAAAATCCATAGTTGTGGTGAAGAAACCTAAGTTCACACTCTGAAGATGAATATTCACCACTTGCTTTACTCAGCTTGACTGGAGCACCGTCTATTGCAAAAATCCACCCACATGTTGGGTAATATTGATGAGTTTTATCATCTGTGTTTACTGTTAATAATTATTTCCACGAGGGTGAGGAGGCCACTTGCCATATGTGTGTGCGTGTTTGTGTATGTGTGTGTAAGAGAGAGAGAGAGAGAGATGGGGGGGGGGGGTTGCTTAATTGGTTCTGTTAATTAATCTGGTTTAAGATGGGACACACACACACGCACACGCACACGCACACGCACACTCTGACTGTATTTGGGAATCTAGGCCCTCACAGTTACTAACCCTTCAAACTCGAGAGAGAAAAAAAAACGTGAAAAAATGGGATGAAAAAAAATGAACCAGTCTTCACTCTTCCTTCTTCTATGGCTTCTTCTTCTCCTGCTTCTTGTTAGAGACATTGAAGCTTGAATCTTCTGTTGCACTGCTCAGCTTTGTTTGAACTTCTAGAATAAAAAAAATCCCTTGCATGATTGAAACAACAAGATGAAAAAAAAGAAAAAAAGGAAAAAAATACAAAGGAACTTTGAATGAATTAGGGTGGGGTAAATTCTCTTGGTCCTTTCATTTTGTCTGTAGAGTTCTCTCTCATGTCCCTGGCCTCCGCCCTTCACTCCTCTCTGAAATTGTCCCTCGCATTTTCCGGGATGGCACAAAGGGGACAAGAGGCCAACACTCTCCATTTTTAAATCGTCTGCTTTCTTACTACAGTAACGTGGGATAGAGTCCCGCTACACTTTTATAACAGATTTATTGCCTCAAGGCCAGAGTTTCTACCAAAATTCTGATTGTGATTAAGATAAAAAATGTTAGGATTGGTACAGTAGATTATTATTGAATTGACAGCACAATTATTTTTGAAATAAAAGCATTGTATGCTTTCCATTACTAAAGACATTACATTCAAAATTTATTAATAATTTGCTTATTTGCACAAAGTTATCAGACATTTAAGCACACTCTCTCACACACACAGCCTGTTTTCCTGTTCACACGCATGGACTCTTTTCCCCTTACTCTAGTCTTCCAGGGTGTGATGGAATAAAAAGGGAGTGGAGGAGGTGAGACGAGAGAGAACCTTTCATCTTTCAATTAGATTTATTATTAATGATGTGTCCAAAAGATAAGATGATAATGATGATGATGACTTTGATTTTATTTTGTTTTTGACTCACCTGTGCTCTCTGTCTTTCCATATTTGTTTCGGTGTGGTTCTGTTCATGTGGTACGTGGAGCTCTGTAGCAGTGATGCATTCTGGGTCATGGTTGTATCATGTTTGATCCCAGATAACTTAGCCTTCATTGGCATTTCATACCTCGAAAGTAAAAACACACATACTGTCTCGTATATAAAAAATAATTTTTTCCTACAATGTCCCATTTATTAGGTATAAAGCAATATATCTGTATATTGTGACTTAGTACCAGTGTACAGGTATTAAGATTTAACTAACCTGATCTCCAATCTATATAAACCTAGCATTTGTATGATTATAATCATATAAAAACAGCACATCTGAAATATATATCATCATAGTTGATGATGGCAGAGAACGGACTGGATGTGTGAGTCAGAGATTAATACGGAATGGAAAAGCCCCAGTGTGCAGTGTTGGATTCAGGACCGATGTTAATATTTGTGTACATGGAATCATTTAGATATGCTCTGCTGTGTGTCCACTAGGGACTAATGTGTTAGAATAATGTGATGCGACTATATGTTTGAGAAAGTAACAGAGCTCCACTACCTCCAGCGGACCAGTAGATGGCACTGTGCTCCACAGTACAAGTCAGTAGTATTGATTCATCGTTACATTTTTTGTGTTTGGTATTTATGTCGATGATCTGTACATGTGGATTTAGGATGTATGTGGTGCACCATTCTGTGTTCAGGACATGTGACACAGCCAATCAGACTGAACAGGAACACAGGAACATGTAACACAGCCAATCAAATTGCATGGGTTAAAACAATGACCAGCCCTTTCTGGCAAAACTTCTGCCTCTTGTGTCCCACTGATCTATGTGTCCCTGCGGCCCCACATGTAACTGATATTTTCCCGTTATACTTTAGTCGTACAAAATTCACTGCCAAAAATCAATGTAAAGCACACAGGTATCATTATATATATGCATATGTAGCATTTAATACTAACATGCATAGCACATTGTGTGTGTGTGTGTGTGTGTGTGTGTGTGTGTGTGTGTGTGTGTGTGTGTGTGTGAGGGAGAGAGAGAGAGAGAGCAGGAACTTAAGCCTTTATTTTTACATAGAGTTTTACATATATGTAAGTAAATGTACAGCTAAAGGCTCCCACTGCTACTTGAGCATTAGCTTGTGAATTTAGGAATGTATCATTGACTTAAGTGATTTAATTATTCACTTTAAATCTGTTTATATGAGTAACTACAGTGAAATTAATAGTAAAGCTGAGTTTACAGGTGAGTGAGAAAAGTCAAAATTGAACAACTGACAAATTCTGTGTTTAAAGGGCTAATAAAGAAATGTGACTATTTAATACCTAATACTAAAATTACACACCCTGTAAAATGCTTGATTCAGGACGAGTGAAGAAATGTTGATAACAGTAACCCTGAATTTTAGAAAACTGGTTTAAAAATATTTTCAGTTATTTTATTTAACATTTGTAATTTTTATTTGCTAGATGCAATTTATAAAGGAAAAAAAGGGTTTGGGTTAGAGGTAAAGGAACTGCCAGAACTTAAATAACAGTTCACTTCTTGTCAATGTCTGAATTACACACTGCAGTGCTGTGACTTCATACATAATATACTTGAAACAAGTCAAAATATATAAGATAAACAAGTCTTTAATAATATGATAGTAATATCAGATTCTGTATAATGTCATAATTAAAATATAGGATTTCTTTCTCCACACCTCTGTACGTACGCTTATAGAAACTATTAAAGAAGTAAAAAAGGCGTTAAAGAAAGTTTACATAACTGATAACTGATATATAGTATTGTGCAAAAGTCTTAACCCCCTCATTTCATCATATAAAATTTAATCATGTAGATTAAATTAAAGAAATGGGAACAAATGTTTTACTGCGACAGGCTGCAAAGTGCCTAAATATACTATTTAAAAACTGGTTGTTTATGTAACATCCTCAGCAGCGACCTCATTTCCCCTCTCGTCTGTTCCAACCCATCACCGGCCTGATCATCTGTCATCATCTGCATTGGTTCCTCATTCGTTCATGCCTCAAGTTACATGTTGTTTTTTGTACTTGAATAATTCAGAGGTCACTGTGTGGTTTAACAAACAAAAATTTACACTGTCAGAGTACAGAGGACTGGAGTGAAAATAACAAGAGACGGAAAAAGCTCTTAAGGGAGCCTGGAATTCCACAAGATTACATTAGAATCTGAATCCAGAAGAGTCTGGAGCTTTGGAGGCAAAATCTGAAGAAATGTAGGGATTAAAATCTTTCACAGTACTATATATATATATATA
>JAAGKR010013455.1:0-13957 GCA_011419295.1 Clarias macrocephalus
TAATATAATATAATATAATATAATATAATATAATATAATATAATATAATATAATATAATATATCAATTTTACTTGACTAGCCAAAATTATTTACAATAATATATTAATATTAATATGTTAACATTATACAGGCACTGACACAAAACAGCTGAGTAGAAATCTGAATATTGATTTAATTCCTTAATCAATGACCCTCATTATGTGGGAGCACAAGTTGAAGAATCTTGAAACAAATTATGACTACCGCTTTTATTTATTACTAAGTTTCTACTACTTTGTAATTAGTGAAAACCCTAGGGTTTACAGCCAGCAATGTCATCATTTTTTGCCTTTTTTTTTTTTTTTTGCCAACCTTCTATTTTAAGTTGGGTTAAAATAATTCATGCCTGCCTGGATTGAACATCTTAACCTAAGCTTGCTGTTACACTCCTACTACTAACAAAAATAATGATTATATATAGTTAAGTCAATAATTCAGTTCAGTACACAGCGAAACTAAACAACATTCTTTCAGGACTAAGGTACTATGTATAACTTAAATGAACAAAAAGAAGCTAAGACAAGAAAACCTAATTACTGTAGCTAACTAGCTAAGACAACTATACAAAGAGACGAAAAGGACAGCAAAAAGACAACATAAAGTGCACATACAAATTTGCAAACAAGAGCACCAACACGACACAATGTAATATTCTGATAATTAGTTGAGGTAATGCAAATAACCCATAATAATAACAATAATAATAATAATAATAATAATAATAATAATAATACTTCTATTAATCATATATTTATAATACTCCTACTACTACTAAAATAATAATAATAATAATAATAATAATAATAATAATAATAATAATTATTATTATTATTATACTCCTCCTCCTACTACTACTAAAATAATAAATTAATAATAATAATAATAATAATAATAATAATAATAATAATAATAATAATAAAAGGCTGGATTTTTCTACATGTGGGTTTCTATGTCGGAGTGCTGTACTGTATATGCACCACCTGCGGTGTTTTGATCCCCGGAAAACCTTTCAGTCTCAGTTTTATTATTAAAACCTTCTCAATCACATTTAGACTATGTTCATCCTCCAGAAACACCTCAGTTCATAAAATGAACCTCAGGAAAAAATGGCACCATCAGCCATTACACAACAGCAATAAAGACTGAAATTACCAAAAATCAAGGTGTAGAAACAGCATTTCCCACCTGATTACAATAAATGAGAAGGAAAGAGTGCGCAGGAGAAAACAATCAAGGCTATAACAAGGCCCAAACAGCTTGATAATTATCTTTTACCACAATGAATGATCAGGCCTTTTTGTCGAGGTGTCAACGCTGCACAATCAATGGTGGTAATTTAGCCCCCTGCAAGCCGAGAGACCCTTGTGCTTTTTGCCTGGTCCCATCGTTCATCACACACAGACACACACACACACACACTCACACTGTGTGTGACACAATGCCCTTGACTACAAGCCAGAACTGTAGGTGAGGGGAAAAAAGAGAGAGAGAGAGAGAGAGAGAGAGAGAGAGAGAATGAAAAGAGAAATTTGGAGATCTAAAGAAGAAAAGATGCATGAAGAGGATGAGGGAGGAATTGGGGATTTGACACTTCGGTCTGTCTGCACAGGTGGGATTATGAGGAATAGAGAAAGACAGCTTCAAGTAGGATTTCTGTCATGAATTTTGTTATTTGAACAAAATATATATCTGGCAGTGTAGCTGGATTTCCCAGAGTGGGAGATGTAAAATACATAAAATAACAGTTGCACAGAGTTACACACTATTGAATTAGACATCTTTCACTTGTTTCAGGCCGGTTGAATAATGAATGTTAGTCCATACCACCATTCATTAACTGTCTGGAGCTCCTTATAAATATTACAATTTTAGTTGTAACACTTTCTCACAAAATTTACACCCACACTAGTGTTTTTTAATCAGCCAAATTAGTTGCTTTAAATATATATATATATAAAAAAACCACTTAGTGCTGGCCTCATTAATGATCTTGTGGCTAAATGAGAAAATCCACACAGCCGTGCTCCAAAATCAAGTAAAAGGCCATTCCACCTTTCTACCTTGTTACTATACTGAAATTTAGTACAGTGGAACCTCGGATTGCGAGTAACGTGGTCTGCGCTTGTTCCGCAAGACGAGCAAAGATTTTAAATAAATTTTGACTTGAAAACCGAGCAAGTCTCGGTTTACGAGTGCCGAGTATCATGTATCATGCATGCGCTCTTGTTTTGACACCGAGCGACACCTGATCACAACTGAGCTAATGATTTTTCTCTCTCTTGCGCTGCGGAATTGTGGGTAATCGTCCCTCTGCTAGGTCTTAGTGCTCGTCGCTTACTGGTATAATCAACGTCTCACTCTCTGTTTCAGCGTTTCTCATATGACACCGACACACACACACACACACACACACACACACACACACACACACACACACACACACACACACACACACACTCTCTCTCTCTCTCTCGGTACTTAAGTAAATTTTAAGGTTTGTACTTTTTCTCAAGTAGACATGTAAATTGAGGAGTTCTACTTTTACTTTAGTCATGTTGTACATGGTATCTCTCTAACATTTTATAAAGGATGTATGTACTTTTGCCACCTCATAACAGCTAGATAATAGAGAACTAAATCTGTAACGGCCTGTTTAAAAAGCGCATAGGGATGGCACTGGTCAGGAATCCACACACTTCTGATCTCAAATTGTTTATGTAAACAACCGACCACATAGATGACATATAGCCCGAGATTGTTACTTAATAAACCATCCCAAACTTGCTTATTTTCCTGTATCATTCCTATAATCAGCAAGTCTAAGTCCGCTTATACTGTACGTCTACGTATACAGTATTTACTAAGCTTACTTTATTTATTTATTTACAAAAATACATATTTATTAAAGAACAGCTTGTTGAATATTTTATCCACATACTGTATGTGCCCAGTCATATCAAATCAGGTATTAAGTCAAACAGCTTGGTTTTGCGCTATGATATGAGTGCGAATTGAGAGCTGAAAGAGTGCAGTAGGTGAAAATCAGGTATCAAACTTTCCATTTTGCCAAAAATCTGTAAATCATAAATACTTTATTGTACTTGTATTTATCATATTATTAGTCTATTATTGAGAAAGCTTTAATCGTACTGTAAATATTGGTTAAAAACACTTTAATGAACACTTTCCAAGCCGGTTACTGCATGTAATACATGTATTTTTTGTTTTTAGGTTATTTTTAGGGGTAGCAGGGTATTACTGTATAAATATTGGGGTCAGGACCAGGTTGAGGTTGCCCTCTTTCTTACTATTCCATGAAGACCTTATGGTAATATTCTTAAAAAATAGTATTTTGACAGACTTGTATCGAGGTACTCCTCCTAAACAAACTGGCACCAGCCATACTGTATCTCAGCAACCATATCTCAGCAAAAAGTCAGCCAAAATGCGACTTAACACCTGATTTGAGGTGACGGGTCAAATATAGCTTCAGTTATATTCAATGGAATGGAACGTCCATAATAATCAGGGGTGTCCTGGTACTGTAATTGCTTCCATTATAGCAGCTTTAGCTTCTCATTCTAAATTCAGCCTATACAGCAGCCCTCCTTTTTTTCCACTGGAAGTTAATAAAACAGAAATAAACACAGCTTTTTAATCTGTTTATGTGGCACATAAACCACACAGGAAATTAAGTCAGAAGTTACTATGGACACGGTATGCATTGGAATAAGTATGTTCATATCAACCTGTGATTTGCACCTGTGCTGCTGTCACATCTGGTATGAGAGCAAATTCATCAAATACTTCTGACCAATCAGATTAGAGAATTCAGTAGCACTATGGGATGAAATCTGGTGCAAGTAGAAAAACCCTGACATGCAAGTTTCCTTCTTCAGGATGTGCAGTATGTCTAAGGCACAGGTTAGGAGGCGCTCCAAAGACCAGAAGGTACCCAAACTTGATGGTAAGAGGTCAACGCAATTGTATACACTCACCTTCACAACAGGAAATGAAAATGGGCAGTGTGCCCCGCTTGCTTTTTGTACTCATTGATCTGCAGATCAATCACGTTCAAATTGATCCTGAAAGATGTTGGTGCTCTAGTTCTGTGGTTAGCTTTGAAGGGTGGGGATTTGATAAAAAGGAAATCTGTAGTATAGGATATAATGCTGAAATATGATTCCATATAGCTGTACCACTCTATGTAGGTCATCGAAACAAGATATGATTATGGCAGCTCATTGTAGATTTGCTCAAGGAAACAAACAAACAAACAAATAAATAAATAAATAAAAGCAGGATGAAGATAAAGTAGCTCAGCGGCTCAGGAACCAAGTGAAGAAGGTGTGAAAGAGACATATGTAGTGAAAAGAGAAATGGTCAAGAGAGAGAGAGAGAATAAGGAGCGAGGATCTTTGCATGTTCTTATCCTCGAGAGACCCGAGGAACATAGTGGGGTGTGGTGCTATTATTTTTGCATTATCACATACAAGGCTAGAGCCATTCTACCGCCTGAAATATCATCAAGTCACACACTCACTGCACATGGATGCCACGAAATCCTCAAAAATACAGACATACACCAATCAATCAGTCATTAACAGTGAAACACCAACAGATGAAGTGAATATCATTAGTTATCTAATTGCAGTGCCCCTTGAGTAAGTAGTGGGATGTATTTGGCAGCAAGTGAGCCGTCAGTGCTTGAAGACATGCAAGTGTAATCTGCGATCTGATTGACTGAGCGACAAGCTGAAAAATCGTGACGGCTTGATGCCTGGGTCAGAACATCTCCAAAACTGTGAGTCTTGTGGGATGTTTCTGGACATAACAAAAGGAGGGACAGCAAGTGAATTAGTGACAGGGTGATGGGCAGCCAAGGCTCACTGATGTGAGTGGAAAGTGAAGGCTAGTCTGTCTAAAAAAGAGCTACTGGAGCACAAACTGCTGACAAAGTTAATCCTGACTATGAGAAAAAGGTATTGGAGCTTGCTACATACTGTACGGTGCTGCGGTCAGAGTGCCCAGGCTGACCCCAGTCCTGAGTTCGCAGAGGCAGTACTTGCTGCTCTGGGCAATGTTCTGCTGGAAATCCTTGAGTCACAGCATTCAAGTGAATGTTACTTTGACAAGTACTACCTATTAAGTTACTGACGTAGACCAAGTACACAGTTCCATGGCAACAGTATTCCCTGATGTCAGTGGGCTCTTTCATCAGCATAACATGAGTTATGCACCAGAAGAAAATCAGTATTTTCAATTAAATATTCTTAAATGCACATAAGAATCTCCCCCCCCATGCCCCCCCGAGAAAACGGCTTCGCATGAGCGTCTTGGTGCCAGATGATATCAGCAGACCTTCGGTTGCTCTTATGAAGTGCATGACTCAGTAGGTCAGAACTCGTTTGCCAACACAAAGAGGACCTATACAATATCATCCAGGTGGTTTTAATGTGGTGGTTTATCAGTGTACGGTTTAAGACCGCATCAAGTGGCGAAACGGAAATCTATACCAGGCTAGAGCCATTTGTGGTCATGAGTCTTAGAACGAAATTGGTCACACAATCTGAGTGGGAGGGAAATACCCCTGTCCATAACAGACACCAAGCAACTGTAGCAATCGCTGAGCTCATGTGGAGGAAGTAAGAGAGCAAGTCTAGACAGCAGAGCGATTTCCTCTTCCCTGGGTTTAGATCCTCCAGGCTGTCCCAGTAGGAACGACTCTTATGCAGGAACCCATTGGGGAAATTCTCCTCTACTACTGTACAGTATATGTGGCCAGGAAGTCTGTAAGTCTTATTGAGCACATCTGGGGAAAGCAAACACACCTTGATGATGGCATACCCAATCAGGCACTGCAGTCATCTTTTGCATCAAATAATTGTTTAAGTGTTCTTTCAGGAACGTTCGGAAGCAAGGATGCAGATGTGGATTGATTTAGTATAATACTGAATACTAGTAGTAAAGTAAAGCCTTTATTGTGTCACATATACATTACAGCACAGTGAAAATCCTTCTTGGCATATCCCAGTGTAACTGGGGTCAGAGCACAGGGTCAGCCATGGTTAAGAATGCCAAGAATGGCAACCTGGCTGAGCTGGGAATCAAACCGCCGACATTCCGGTCAGTAACTCAGTGCCTTAACCCTCTGAGCCAAATCAGGCGACAGATGGAAAGATCTCCATCATTTCTGTGGTAGTTACTTACAGTATGGGGGTCAAGTCTACCTGCTCACCAGCCGAATGTATCTGAGCTCTTGGGGGTGAAGGAGGTTTCCCGCGGGTCCAACAGTGGCAGCCTGGTAGTGTCAGGACGTCCTGATCTTCAGTCCAACACTTTAACCACCAAGCTACGCCTGAGGCGCTATGCTTTTATATAGGGACAATGAGCAACATTCCGAACAGGAAGTGACTAAAAACAAGAAAAATGTTCTCAACAATATGTACATGCGACTGCTATTGACTGCCACTAGGGGGAAATCCTGGTAGGCTTTACAGTAAGTGACATGATTAAACCATCTATTACTGTACGTGCTGTTGATATACATACATATACAGTATTATATATATTTAGAAAAGGTTAACACATAAAACTTGGCTAATTAATTTTTAATAATGCCTTAGACTCTTGTATGCATATTCATTTGTGAAAAAAAAAGAAGAAGAAGAAAAAAAAATCTTTTAGTCCAGGGAATATAATATTGATGTCTTTGTGTGTAGATGTTTATGTTCGAGAGAATTTGCAACAAGCTTTGTCTGAGAATCAGACTATATATCCAGGGATTAAAGCTAAGCCAGTTAGAACAGGGCCATTTTTCTTTTATTTTCCTTATATAATTTTATACGCGTCAATTAGCTGAACGGTGTATATCAGGGACTCAACCACTTCAAAACAAAAAAATCTATACATATATAAATAATAATAATAATTATGCCGGTTTCTCTCTGAAAAAATACAAATATAAATAAATAAATAAATGCAATAAATGCAATAAATAAGCCAATAAAACCATCCAATGTGGTTGGTTATACTGAAAGTAGCTAAAATGGTGAAAAAGTGGAATTAACTCCAGGGGTGATACCATTCCACTTGTTCAATGTTTATTTTTTTCTCTTACCTTCAGAATAAAGCCTGTGGCAGGTGGACAGCACGGAAGACCTGAGTCAAGTAATTGGGCTCTAGGTGGGCAGAAATGCAATGTGTATGCAAATATTAAACGCTCGGCTCACTGCGCTGTATAATTACATGCACCGAGAAGTGAAGTAAGCAAATGTTTCCGCACAAGCACATCACAGCATCCTCAGTGGGTGGGAACACAATCCTCCGGCGCTCTGTAGATTTCCGGACGTGTGAAGACCATTAATCGATGCCACTGATCTTAGCCGTGGATCACGTCATCTCTGACTATTCGGCAGAGCAAAAGATCTCCTTCCACGTGCACCTGCCCAGTGCTCTGGTGAGCATCTCCTTTTTTAATTGGCTGGTTGAACCCCAGGAAATGATGGAAGCTCAAGTCAACTCGTGCCATTACAGGAAGTCATGCTCAGGCCTTGGTTTGATGAGCACAAAGTGAAATAGTCAAACGGGTTGGTAATAGCCGGTTTATTCATGTAATCAAAATCCTGCCGGGGAAAGTGAAGGTTTTCCTGCCGAGACGGACAGTTCATGGTGGCGTCTGGAATGGTTTTTGACGTTTTTTTTTCCAAGGTGTGCGTGCTGAGACATCATGGCGGTTGTGACGTGAAAATACGAGACGCTCAGCCGCTTCTTTCCCAAACGTGCGGTGCAGAGTTAATCACGTTTTTTTTTTTTTTTTTTTAAGTTATTTGCACGTGTGTGGAGTGTGAAAGCAGAGGATGAGAAGGCAACAGGAGTCGTACCGCAATATCTCAGACACAAATCGATAAGATGAACCGGAATGGAGAAGGAAAATGATACACAGCTTGTGACCCTGTTACCTGAATCTTTCTCCGCTGTCGCGTCTATTGCTTTAACCGAGACAGTCTGTGAGTTAAAAACAAGCAGGTTTAGGTAGCTTAATGTTGAGATAGACTGGTGAATAAAACTTTTTCCTTGCTCGCCTGAATGAATATGGACAGCAGTTCACTTTAAATTGGATAAAGATTAGCGCTAAGGAATTGGCTTTGTGGAAGATTTTTCAAAGGTGATCCTGTTTTGTTGTGACACTTCATGTTAACGCTTTTCACCAGACTCTGAACTGATGAAGACGTGGTAATGCTGGAAACCAGGACACTTTATACTATATGAAATGACCCATAAAAGGAAACAAGGATTTTATCCCGTGGCTGGGGTCTGGACATAACCATATAAACAGGAATATTACACCACAAATTAACACTTTGACAGCAGAACAAGCACCGTTTTTGGCCTTTTACTCATTTTATCAAATAATTATTTTCCGACACACAAGGTTGTGTTCAATGTGTTTTTGGAGAATGTTGACTCCAGGAAAAGGATGTTTACGCTCTGTTATTGCGGTTGTGGTCACCTTTTGTAATTTAAAAGGTTTTTTGGTGTTCAATAAACTCAACACTTTTTTTTTCTCCCTCTATGTAATTTATTTCCTCTGCTTACTGTTTGACTCTCAAATCAAATGAGTTTGCTACTTTTTTGTACAAAAACTCTACCAACATATTATGATATTAAATTGAATAACTTAAATAACCACAAACACAACGGCAGGCTGCTTTGTCCATTGTAATAAAACGGTGGGAGGTGGAGTTATAGCGTTTTGGAAAAAAAAAAAAAAAAAAAGAATAAAATAAAAAAAAAAAAGAATAAAATAAAAATAAATACAGTACAGACCAAAAGTTTGGACACACCTTCTCATTCAAAGAGGTTGAATTTGTATTATGGCAAGAAAAAAGCAGCTAAGTGAAGAAAAAAAAACGAGTGGCATCATTACTGTAAGAAATGAAGGTCAGTCAGTCGGAAAAATTGGGAAAACTTTGAAAGTCACAAAAAGCATCAAGCGCTACAAAGAAACTGGCTGACATGCGGACCGGCCCAGGAAAGGAAGACCGAGAGTCGCCTCTGCTGCGGAGGATAAGTTCACCCGAGTCACCAGCCTCAGAAATCGGCGGTTAACAGCAGCTCAGATCAGAGAGCAGGTCAATGCCACACAGAGTTCTAGCAGCAGACACGTCTCTAGAACAACTGTTAAGAGGAGACTGTGTGAATCAGGCCTTCATGGTAGAAGATCTGCTAGGAAACCACTGCTACGGACAGGCAACAAGCAGAAGAGACGCGTTTGGGCTAAAGAACACAAGAAAGAACACAAGAAAGAAAACTCGCTGAATGAGAAGGGGTGTCCAAACTTTTGCTCTGTACTGTAAGTAAATTTAAAAATCACATTTTTATAAACCAAACAATTTTTACTGTTCAAATATATACATAGCATTATTATCTAAAAGCTAGGCACTGGTGAAACAGAAAATGACTAAATATGCACATAATACCAATGAAATATCAGGAATCAAAAACATAACAAAGGCACATAGTGAACTAGGAAGAAAAGATAAGACACAAAAGCTGCATTATTGTGCTGGGAACTGTGACAAGTGCACAGACGGGAAATGTTTTGAATTGGACGCAGATAATAAACTCGTACTTATTTATTTAGTTCTCTTAAACTGTTCAGACCAGAGGAAGTAAATGAGTTAAAAAAATAAAAAAAAAACTGTGAAAACTCGAATACATGTGATTGTCTCCAGTATGTCATTGACTTGAGATGAGTCTGTCCTCCTTTTTTTTTCCATTGCCTGAGGTTTTTTTTTTTTATTGTTGTTTGAGTTTTGTCTTTTTTTATACTCTAGGAAGAAAGGGAAAAGGGAAGCATTTTTTCTTTTTCTTTTTAGGACTATTTTTACTTTATTGCTTCAACTACGACAGTTGCCTCTTCCTTTAGTCTTTCTGGGTTTTGTATTGGCCTTGGCTAAGCTTACACATTTTTCCAATGACTGTGTACATACAGGTGTTGGACAAGTAACTGAAACGCCTGGTTTTAGACCACAGTAATTCATTCATTTGGAGTCATCAGAGAACAATACATGTTTCACATTGATGTTTGGCACAATGATGTTTGGCATTGGCACATGTGACCAAAGGTTTGACTACAGCAGCACGACCGTGTACATCGACCCTGTGGAGCTCCAGACGAACAGTTCTGGTGGAAACAGGAGAGTTGAGGTGCACATTTAATTCTGCAGTGAGTTGGGAAGCTGTATGTGGTTTTATGTTTTTTGGATACAATGCGGGTTCGACCCGGACATCCCTTTCAGACAGCTTCCTCTTGCGTCCACAGTCACTCCTGTTGGACGTGGTTCGTCCTTCTTGGTGGTACGCTGACGTTACCCTGGATACCGCGGCTCTTGATACATCACAAAGACTTGCTGTCTTGGTCACCAACAATTTGTCCTCTTTTGAAGTCTGATGTGTCACCCATAATGTTGTGTGCATTGCAATATTTTAAGCAAAACTGTCCTATTACTCTGCTAATTAAACCTTCACACTCTGCTGTTACTGGTGGAATGTGCACTCAATGAAGATTGGCCAGATTGGCTGGTCATATTTAGCCATGAAACCTTCAACACTGAATTGGCCAGTGTTTCAGTTTCATTGTCCAACCCCTGTATACTTGACAGTGAGTCCTTTATTCTTCACAGTTTTACCACCAAACAACGTTTCCACATCCTACTCTAGGTGTGGAAACAGCCTTATACTTCTACACCATGGAGACATGAACATGGACAACTCAAGGCTCACCTACAGGAAAGCCAATGCAGACCGAATCACTTTCAAGACTCAGTGCTGGCCATGATAGAAAGGGAACAGAACACCCAGTGCACCACAACCCACTGCGCAAAGGGTCCAGCAGGCAAAAAGCCCAAGGTCGCCAAACCGGCCTCAAACCTATCAAAATCCAAATCCTCCATGGAAGGCGCCAGACTGATCCATGCTGGTTCCATGCCACAACCCACACACCCAAAGGACCTGCTGCCAATTTCCTGGTGCCAGACATCACAGGCCACCACAGAGGTCCTTCACCAAGGGGCCAGAGCTGCCCTGGTGGCACACAGGGGAACCCAAACCAAAGTGTTTTTTTTTCTTTTTTTTTTTTTTACATTAATGGATTTAATGATCCGTGGATCAGCTCCGTTAATGGATATATTAAAAGTGCATTGTTGGACTCCTAAACATGAAGTTAATTGTCCAAATTAGCCTTATATTGATGGTGAATTGATTCCATTTGCTTAAAGATTCAACTATAACAAGTAAAGTAAATAGCCTATTTAAGACTACTAGGGGCCAGTGGTGTCTCAGGCAGTTAAAGCTGTGGCTCTCTGCACGCTGACTCCAGCTTCCTAACTGGGATATGCAAAAATTTTTTAAATAAAAATTATAATTTCACTGTGCTATAAAGTACATATGATGTAATTATAATAAATAAATAATAATATAATTATTACATATTATTATTATTATTATTATTATTTTTTTTTTTTTTTATTTTATTAAATGTGCTTGCAAATCTTTGGTATTTTAACCTGTTTGGTTGAAACCTAATTCAAAACTGTATACTGTATGAAATAGCAAATTGGTGGGGAAAAAATCAGGAAGGCGCAACAAAGCGATAAGAATTATATTAGCTTGCAGAAGACAGGAGATCCAATCCTGACCAATACATTTTAGGTGTCAGAAGAGAAAGCAGAGGTGAAAATGGGAAGAGGAGACAAAGAGAGAGAGAGAGAGAGAGAGAGAGAGAGAGAGAGAGAGAGAGCAAGGAACAAGAACATACTGTACGTATGACGCGAACCAACAATATGCTCATGATTGGGACACTAAGAACACATATAATCAGACAGGACGGCACTAACACCAGTCATGTGACAAGCCTTTTTTGCATCAATATTTAATAACACAGTGTCAGATGAATGGCCTGGCATTGCCTTTAATGTCCACAGTGGAAATTAACTGGGTAATTCTCCCTCCAAAGCAAGATATATGACCACCATTATGGGTTCGGAACGCTAAAGTTGTAAATCGGAGTCCATTAAATCCAGCAAACTCCTATAATAAAGTCCATCTTGACTCTCATTTTCTATAGGTCTACCATACGCTGTGATGATCCATCATAAGTCATACCCCTATTACAGTACCAATAAAAATATTGAGTCTACCTGCAAAAGCAGTCTTTCTTTAATTTCAAACATGATACATATGTAATACCTGGGTTACGATCGAGAAGTTATCAGTGGCATGAAAAGCCTAATAAAATATACTGTAGGTTTGTTAAGAGCGACAGGCTATAAATCAAATAAAATTTCACTGAGCATTTGTTCTTGGCCATCTTAAATATGATGAAATATGTAGCAAAACAAACAAACAAACAAACAAACAAACAAACAAACAAACAAACAAACAAACAAACAAAAACTGAATGGTAGACAAAATATCATTTCAGTGACCTGGCACTCGAGATGGAGGGTAACTAAGCATCTTTACTCTGATACCATATTTAAGTACAGTTTTCATGTATATGTTATTTAGTTACGGATGTTTTATTAGTGGATACTTTTTACTTTACTCCACTACGTCATGCAGCAAATATCTCTACTTTATACAGCTACAGCGGACCATCTAATCCCCAAACGACTTGGCGCAGGTTTTAATCCGGATTGAGCTAATGCAAGCTCAATAGTTTTGGTACTTTTAAAGATGATTACTTTTGCACTTTTACTCCAATACAAATGAAAAGGCAGGACTTCTACTTTTACTGGTAATATTTTACCTAGACTATCTTTTACTTTGACTCCAGTGCTGGATTTGTGTTGTTCGCCAACCACTTCTTGGCACCATGCTACAGTATGACGGTTGGTGCCAGATAGTTTGTGCATTTCAAAAACAGTTGATCTTTCACCTATAACGGTCTCTGGGGTTTATACGGAGCGGTTAAAACAAACAAATCAGCGAGAGAAGCATCTCAGCACCAAACCTTGAGGCTACAACGCGAGAAGGCCACATCGGGTTCCACTGCTGTCAGCCAAGAACAGGATCGTAGAAAATAAGAAAAAAGACTTGCGGATGCATTTCTGACCTTGAACCCGTCCAGGATTTTAGCTCTTCCGCTTTTATCGCATGAATCATAACCCAGAATTTAACACGGCAGCCCGATAAAGTAAAACAGATCAGGGAAGTGCAAAGCTTTATACAATTCTGATCGATTACCCGAAATTGAAGTGAAATCATGAAATAATGATGTTAATAATTAAAAGGTTTCTTGTTAACAGAGTCGAATGTGTATATACAGTTACAGAAAAAACTGTAATCTGACCTGACAGTGTGTTAATTAGTGTTAATGACTGCCTGTGCTGAGTGTGTATGCAGCACTGCGGGGGGGAAACAAACGAGTCAGCAGAAGTGGCTCAGGAGAGATGATGTTTCTATTTACAGACATCCACCTCTGCGCGTTCACACACACACACACACACACACACACACACACACACACACACACACACACACACACACACACACACACACACACACACACACACACACACACTCAGGTGGAAGAGAAGAGTTATCAACACCAGTATGTTTGCAGCCTCCCTCGCCTGAGTTACTCTTGGAGAGTCAGCAGAAAGACAGAGTGCATCTCTCTCTCTCGCTCGCTCTCTCGCTCGCTCTCTCTCTGTCTCTCTCTCACCCTCTCTGTCTCTCTCTCACCCTCTCTGTCTCTCTCTCACCCTCTCTCTCTCTCATTCTCTCTCTCTCACCCTCTCTGTCTCTCTCTCACCCTCTCTCTCTCTCTCTCACCCTCTCTCTCTCTCTCTCTCTCTCTCATTCTCTCTCTCCCTCTCTCTCTCTCACTCTCTCACTCTCTCTCTCTCA
>JAAGKR010013456.1:0-13956 GCA_011419295.1 Clarias macrocephalus
ATATGCTAAGGTATCATATGCAGCTGTCGATGAGCTCCAGCTTATTAATGCTTGAGAGAATGAACTCAGACCTGAGGACTCAGTCTATGGTTATAGCGTCAGTTAGCAGCGTAAAGCCGGCAAATGCAGAACCCTAATGCCACTACCGGGTGCCGCAATGGTAAAAGTGCAATTTTGGTTGAGTAACGTCTGTATGTAGCACCTTGGTCCTGGAGGAAGGTTGTTTCGCTTCACTGTGTACCAAACTATATATAGTGAAATGACAATAAAAGCCTACTTGACTTGACTCATCCTGCAGTTGTGTTTGTGATTATTCAAGTATGTAAATTATTAGCAATAATATGATGATTGAGTTTTAATTTTAAATACTTTATCTAATAAATAATTTCACTCACTGAGTACGAACCTGTGCTGTTTCTGAGAACAAATTTTCAATAAATATTCCCTGGTGAAATTCCAGGGTGGCGTAATCGTTAGGTTGCACTTTCTTAAAACCCCCGGTGTCCTGCCACATAAATATATAGAAAATATTGTAAATAAAAATAATAATAATAATAATAATAATAAGGAGACTAAATGTGTAAAACCTGGTCATGAGTAGTTGCATGACATTAACCAACAGAATAATTTTGTTTTTGTTTTTTTGGTTAAGTTATACTTCATATTACACTGATGCTGAACATCTGAGGGAAAACATCTGGTGACATAAGCAATTCTTTGTACACCAAACTGTGTAAACACCAAATGGTAATTTTAGGACGACCTTCATGCTGTATACAGTCAGAGAAGGCTACAAGCCTGTGAAGACTACATAGACCACATCCTTTAAAGGATGTGGGTCACAAAATGAGACACAGCAATTGTCATATTGGCCATGATATAAAGATACATTAACATGCATGTACGTTAATCATGCTACTCATTTACATATATGTTTTACACTGTATAAAAACTGATAATGTAGCGTTAATGTTTAATAGTGCAAAGATAAATAATATTATGATTGTCTCACATATATTATTGTAAAACCAGTTCCTAAAAGACGATGCATTTTAATTGTGTGTGTGTGTGTGTGTGTGTGTGTGTGTGTGTGTGTGCGCACCATACAGAGAGAACAGGATGCAAAATGTTATGCAACATTTAACTAAAATATTTTCACTTACATGTGTGTGCTGGATGCCCTTCTTGACACAACCCTCCTCATTCATTTGTGCTGAGTTTTCAACCTGATTTTTTATACATACATATTTATTGGTTTTATAACATTCTCTCCTCTGTGGTACTCAGACCTTAAAATAGGTGAGCAGCAGTTTTTAGGTATTCTGCAAAGCTCTAAGGTTGTGGTTAATAAAATGTTGTTGTATACTGTATCCTGTAGTCCACACACACACACACACACACACACACACACACACACCAGCACACACACACACACACACACACAACTTGCTAATACTCTTTCTTGAAAGAGACTGATTTCCAGTAAACTGAAAGTAAAAGTATTTCTGTGTCTCATTTCCTGAGCCACGTCCTTTAAAGGATGTGGTCTATAAAGTCGCCCCAAGCTTGTACCCTCCTCTGACTGTGAATAGCATGAAGGTTGTTCTGAAATGAGACAGTTTAGTGTACAAAGGATTGCTTGTGTCACCAGATGTTTTCCCCTCAGATGTTTAGCATCAATGTAATATGAAGTATAAATTATCCAAAAAAGAAAAAAAATATTATGCTGTTGGTTAATGTCATGTAACTACACGTGACCAGGTTTTACACATGAATCTCCTTGGATGTTTATTTATTTAAATTTTTTTACATAGTTTTTAATATATGTATTTATTCTATATAATTTATGTTGTTTAAGCTGTTAGATTACTGATCAGAAGGTCCCAGGTTCCAACCCCACCACTAAGGAGCCATTGTTGGGCCCTTGAGCAGGGCCCTTAACCCTCAACTGATCAGACGGAAAAAAATGGTAAAATGTAAGATGCTCTGGATAAGGGCAATTTAAAAAAAATGGAAACTGTATTACGTTCATTTGTGTTCGTGTACGCGGGACGCCAGACAAACGAGTGGATTTGATTTTATTTGATTTTGTTTTGATTGTGTTTTATTTTATTTTGGTTTGTTGATATGGGTTCTGAATGGTTTTGTTATTTGTGTCATGTGTAAGTGTACCTTTTAGTTTACTCTGTGGATTTATCTATGTATTGTGCTGTGTGTCTCATGTGTTCCCCTTGACCTCCAGTGTGTTCCCCTTGACCTCCAGCATGTTCCCATTGACCCTATTGTTCCCCTAGCCTCCAGCATGTCCCCCTAGCCTCCAGCGTGTCCTCCCGTAGTCTCCAGTGTCCTCCCGTTAGCATCTAGTGTTCCTTCTTACCCTCTAGTGTCCTCCCGTTAGCATCTAGTGTCCCCCCATTAGCCTCTAGTGTCCCCCCCATTAGCCTGTACTGTCTCCTCGTGGCAGCTCAAGGAGTCTGTATTTGCCTTAAAGAGTTGGTATGCCTTAAAGCACTTGTGTCGTCTTCAACGAACCTGTGTATGTTAAAAGAGACTATATATGCTTAAAGAGACTGTGTGTGTGAAAGAGCCCATGTGTGTATTTTGTTTGTTTCTTTTTTGTTAATTAATAAAAGACATTTATGTTTAAAAACAACCCCTCTGCGCCTATGCCTGCCCTCTGTGCCCACGGCAATAACATCCGCCAGTTGTTATACCAGTTCGTGACAGAATTTTTTTTCTTAAGGCTACACAGCTGTTTAGTCCCTATCCATTGAGTTCTCTTCACATCGTGCACGTGGAAATGCTGTTATTTTTAATATTAAACATAGCAGTAAATACTGCTGTTTTTATTTATTAAAATTTTTTCCAATTTGACTTTACTAGCATTTAAGTGATCTCCAATCAAGATAATTCTGTCAGATAGGCAAGGCTCGCAGCTGAGGAGATGGATCCAGGTGCAGATGCAGGCTGTGAATTCTCTCGATCGCCCACCAAATGAGTGCTCAGACAGAACTGTGGTTGTGAAAGCGGGTGTGCGAGATCGGAGTTGTGAAGTCTGTCAGTGTTGTGATTGTGCCAAGAAAGTGGAGCTGAGCCGTAATCGGGGGAGCATGAGCGTTGGGTCAGCGTCGTACAATCCGTCAGTGTAGTGTCAGTGCAGAAACATGAAGGAGAGCTGTAGCCAAGAGAACGTGAGCGTTTGTTCCGAGCCGTGAAATCCGTCAGTGTAGAGTTAAGCAGAGTCATTGTTGAGAAAGCGTGAGCAAGGGGTCAGAGCAGGGAAATCCACAAGCAAGAGATTACAAAATTTAGATTACTAAAATTTTAGTTCCCTATCAAAAGCTACACTCAATGCTGTGTGAAAACGCTATGGGAACATCTCTTTGATCTCCGGTTGTGAAGCCTGTGTATGTCAAAACCGTCGAATACTTTGGCTTATAACCTCTGCCAGGCATGACGTCACCGAATAAGGTGCACATGCAGGTTATAAATAGGAGTGAACCGGAAACATCCTCACATCCTTTTATCTTCAGGACCCCAGATTGAAGAGACGCTTGCAAGCTCTACAGTCTACACGGCTTGGTGGGCAACCATCTTCGTTAGTGGGGAAAGCTTTTCAGGCAGCGGGTCAGGCTGGTGCTGCCCTGCACACCATGGCAGTTTTGCAGGCATACCAAGCTCACCTGCTAAGAGTTCTGAGCACTGGCAGGTATATCGATGGCGGCGAGCCACAGATTTATTTCTCTGTGCCTGCAAGCAAATGGCCCGTGCTATCGGCCCTTCTATACCTGCCGCAGTCGCCACGGAGAGACATCTGTGATTTAACCTCATGGGCATCGAGGTCAGGGATTGCGTTTTCCTCCTTGATGCCCCCCCTTCCGGCTTCTTTGGCGACGCTGTAAACACCGCTGCCACTAGGTTTGGGAGGCAAAGCTCTATGAGCAGACCTCTGTGAGGTTTCTCCCCTGCCGTGCTCAGGAGACGGGACTGTCGGCCACCCAGTCCCGACCAGGTCTTGTCCGCACGAGGCGTGAGGCGCAGAAGGAGAGCATGCCGAGCCAGCTACCCCCTCATAGAGAGGGGAGGGACTCGTTGTGCTTCGCAATCCGCCTCAAAAAGGTGAAAAAAAAAAAGCACCGGACCTGAGGAGCATTATCTCCGCCAATAAGGAAGTCCTGAGGTTGACGTGCCCAGGACCACGGGGGACGTGTAAAAATTCCAATAAGGGGTAAAGACTTCTCCCTGGCACCCTATGGGGGCCGTTGTCAAATCTCCGCCACCACTGGTGTTTGGGGAAGCAGCGATCTCCAACGAAATGTTAGGTGCTCCATTCTTTCCTGCCTTGTTTCAGGATGCCAGACACCTAACTTCGTTGCACATCGTCCTCCGTGTTTTCAATGGTGTGGTCTTCACTTCCATGAAACCGGAACGAGCGCATCTGCTGACTTGGCAATTACAGACTTTGCTGGGAAAAGGGGCCATAGATCATGTTACCCTGCAGGACGAGAGATGGGGGGTTGCATCCAATTTTACATCTTCTTGGGCTAAACATCAAAATGTTGACAGCCAAAATGATTGTACCTCAAATTCAACCACAGGTTTGGTTTGTGACATGTCAACCTGAATGACGCATATTTTCATATAGAAATATTGCCACAACACAGGAGGTTCCTGATGTTTGCTTTCGGGGGCAAAGCTTACCAGTATCGGGTCCTTCTTTCTGGCCTAGACCTGTCACTCCGCACATATAAAATGCACGGATGCAGCTCTGGCTCTATGATTTCAGGGCATCTGTATTCTGAATTGTATAGACGACTGGCTATCCTAGCTCAGTCTTAATAGCTAGCGCTTCGACATCGGGATGTCGTCCTAGCTCATCTCCATTCTTTAGGATTGAGACTCAACGCTACAAAAGGCGTTCTCTTTCCTGTTCAGAGGACAACATATTTGGGTGTCACATGGGATTCGATCACAAGGCGGGCTGTTTCTCGCTTGTGTCGAACCCATCCTACAACACCCTGAAGGAAATCAAGCAAGGCCAGAAAGTGACTCTTCATCACTTTCAAAGATCTTTAGGTCTCATGGCATCTGTGTCCACGGTGATACCTTTGGGCCTTCTGCACATGAGGGTGATTCAGGTGTGGCTAAGAGCCAGGGGATTTCACTCAAGGGCCAATCCCCAGAGGCTAATAAGGGTTACGCGCCGGGACTTCGTACCCTTTCTATGTGGTTCAGACTCCAGTGTCTGACTTTGGGTCCCACTTTAGGTCAGTCTTGTCGTCACAAGATTCTAACGACAGACGCTTCCCTCACGGGCTAGGGTGCGGTCTTGGATGGCCGTCCAGCACAAAGGAGCTGGAGAGGTCATCTTCTCGCATGGCACACCAATTGCCTTGAAATGATGGCTCTGTTTCTGGGCCTAAAACACTTCCTCCAGCAGTTGAGAGGCTACCATGTCCTAGTGTGGGTGGACAACACTGTGGTAATCTCATACATAAATCACAAGGGTGGACTGTGCTCGCGCCGCTTGAACAAGCTAGCGCACCAGGTTCTGATTTGGGCACAGGACAAGTTCCTGTCCCTCCGAGCACATGGCCCAGATTACACCTTTATGCATTTCCTCTGATAGTTCTGCTCCTAGGAGTCCTAGCGAGGGTTCGTCAACAGGGTTTGCGCCTCTTATCAATAGTGCCCCAGTGGCCGACCAGAGTGTGGTTCTCGAATCTAATATATCTCCTCGACGGCTCACCCTGGGTGATTCCAGTGAGGAGGGATCTTCTGTCTCAGGTGCAGGGGACAATATTTGATCCCCGCCCCAAGGAACCTTCACATTTAGCCCCTGAAGGGGACCAACTAAGAGATGCTGGTCTTCCAGCCAGAGTAATTGAAACCATTTTAAGTGCCAGGGCTCCCTTCACTAGTAGAACTTATGCCCTCAAAGGGCGTGTATTTGAAAGTTGGTGCATGGTAAGACATGCAGACCCAGTCCACTGCCAGATTGTTTCAGTGCTGGAGTTTCTGCAAGAAAAGTTGTCCTCTGGCTTATGCCCTAGTACTCTCAGAACATCCATAGCCGCTATTTCAGCATGCTCTGACCGATGAGGTTTCTGTGGAAAAGCACCATTTAGTTTCCCATTTTATTTGTGGAGCTAAACAGTTGAGGCCGCCCACTAGAGCAACGGTCCCTTCATGAGACTTAGCTATCTTACTCGAAGACCTGGCTGACACCCCTTTCAAACCACTAGAGTCAGTGCCTGTCACGCTTCTGTCTCTTAAGATGGTTTTTCTTATGGCTATTACTTCTTTGAAGAGGATTGGGGATCTGCAGGCTCTGTCAGTCTCCCCATCCTGCCTAGATTTTGCCCCGGGGCTAGTCAAAGCTATTCTGCATCCTTACCCGAACTATCTTCCCAAGGTTCCATTCTCGACCATGCACCCAGTCATTCTCAAAGCCGTCTGTCCTCCGCCTTTCACAGCTCCGGAGCAGGAAAGACTTCACTTACTGTGTCCAGTACGTGCTATTTGGATTTACGTCCACCGCACTAGCCAGTGGCGTAAGTCAGAGCAGCTCTTTATTTGCCATTGGGGTCTCAACCGGGGGGCGGACGCCACTAGACAGACTCTGTCACACTGGGTGAGAGATGCTATTGCCCTAGCCTATGAGGCGTGTGGTCACACTTTGCCTCTGGGAATCAGGGCTCATTCAACCAGGGGGATTGCCTCATCAATTGCTCTGGCAAGAGGCGTCCCCCTGCAGCAGCTGTGTGATGCGACTGGCTGTCCTCTCCACACGTTTGTTAGATTTTATAGTCTGGATATCAATGCTACTCCAGGCTCGCGGATCCTTGAGTCAGCATCCCAGAGATAGGTCTGAGACCTCCTTGGCTATTGTGCGCACACGCTACACAACCTGGGGGTCCAGACACTTGCAGTGCGGCGGCGTTGGTATTCTTATTCCCATAACGCAGCATCTCGTTCCTGCTTTATCAGGGAACAGGGTTACAGCCAAGTAACCCGAGACGATTTTAGTATCTCTTTAGTTGTTTTCTTTGCTTAATGAAGGACAATAATTTGCCTGCATCTATTTTAATAACATATTTGCCACAACGACTGGTATGTCTTCTGACATGACATGGTGTAAGAAATGAGAAGCTCCTCACTGCATCAGTTATAGTTAAATCCCTTGTTGCCAGCTGAACTCTATTAATCACTGCAGCAGTTTTTGAAGTAAAAATGAAATCCTTTATCTATTATCTTAGTTAAATCCAGGTGGTGACTTTTTGGCTGGGCACTGTACAAGTGACATAATTATTGTTAAATCATTTGTAGAATAACGCCCTTCCTGTTTTTCCAGGGATGAGCTTTTCCAGGGTGTCACGGCCTGGCTGTGATAACAGGCCAGACCGGCTGATGTAGGTGCAGTGGGCGAATTAGATCAGGCATAAATGCAGAGGGGTTCTTGAAACAGAAAGAGTCTTTTTATTAACAAACTCAAACAGACACAAACCAACAAACAAAAACAACAAACTTAAACTAAAACTAGGGCTCAGGAAAAACACAGGAACAGGAGCTGAACACAGGGAGCTGAGCACTGACACAGGAAACTGGAACTGACACAAGGAAACATGAAGCTGGAGCTAACTAAAAGACACAAAAGGGGCCAGAGAAAAGACAGGACAAGACTGGAACTAGAGATGGAGACAGGACAAGACATGGGACAAGAGATGGAGACAGGACAAGACATGGGACAGAACACAGACTAGAGACAGGACCAGGGGCAGGACTAGAGACAGGACTAGACTGGATGGGTTAGTGGTTAGTTGGGTTAGTAGCTATATGGAATATGGATGTAGGGAATGTTGACCTAACCAGGTTAGTATCTAAGGGAGTTAGTGGCTAACCGGGTTAGTACTGACCTACAAGGGGACCGGAACACAAGAGGCAGGGCACACATGAGGCTATACCAAACTAGCAGCTAACCTACTAGCGACCAGAACCACTAGCAGTCAATCCCACTAGAGACTAGCCTACTGGAGGCTAACCCTACTAGGGGCTAATCCTACTAGCAGCTAAGGCCTACTAGCGGCTAACCCGGCTAGGCCCTCATGTGGCTACACAAATCCAAACAGACAAGGGAAGATACAAAGAATTAAAGAGCAAGGCCGTCACTAGGGACACACAGAACAGTACTTACACAGGAGGAGACACAGCCTAACTAAACAGTGAACAAGACAGCTCCATGAATCCATCTACACAAAGAGAACATAAAGCAAACGAAAAATAGAGCCCTCATAAAAAACACAGATTACAAAACTTAAACAAACCAAACCAAACCAAACCAAAGGAATGCCCACTTGACAAGGATAATGCTCGACCCAGTGTCCCAGAACAAACTGCTATTTATAAGATGTTTAATGAGCTACCTCGGTTCAGGTGAGCCCTCATCACCTGACCGAGGTGCCTTCTGGAAAACTGAGTCGACCAACAAAAACTGCAAACACACAAAAACAGACAGTGACCTCTAGTGGAGGTTCCTAACACAGGGTGGTTTCCTATGGCTTGTTGAATGGCCTCCTCTGTGGCTGTAGGACTGCCTTTTTTATTACCACTGTACCAGAAACAAATCCTAGGTCAAACGTCATCCAAACACCACCTTATTCAAGCTTGTTACTGTATAGAAAGCTAATTAACAGTGTAGTTGTTGATTCAAGTGTCAGAAGAGTTTAGCACGAGCAATAGTGAAATAAAACTTTAATGCATAATTTAGGCTTTGTAAAGTTCATACATATGACAGCAGTTTGTGATTTGTACTGAAACTAGAAAGGGTCCTTGGCAATGTAGTCCCCGGGACCATCTGTTCAGGCTTTCAGGCCATATCCACACGTAGCTGGGTATTTTTTAAAACGGAGATTTTTCTCTGCGGTTTTCGCCTTTCATCCACACGCAAACTCCGTTTTGGTCATTGAAAACTGAGCTTTTGGAAAACTCCAGCTAAAGTGAAGCTTTTCCAAAACTCCGTTTTCAGTGGTGTTGTGTGGACAGGGGAAACGGAGATTTCGGCTTGTTGTAACGTCACCTTGTGCCGAAGTGTAATTGTCTGAGTGCTCGTCTCCTTGATTTAATGTCAGCTTTGTTTATGAGAATATTTTGTGCAATAGCGGACTTACATACAGTAAACTAGTGACTGTGTTAATGTTGCGAACTGGACTTTTTACATGCGTGTACACACGCGCAGTTACTCACACATTATGTTAATGAACAGAGCTGCCTGAATATACTACTAAGCTCACTGCTGCTACATACTGTACAAAATTCCATCGACACAGACCCCACAGACAGCGACAGCGGTTTCGGACGAGACCCAGTCGGACTTCTACAAAGCGCAACAGGTATTGATGTTTTGTGTAGGCTTCTGATTAGCCCCCTGTTGATTAAGGAGGCTCCTAACAGCACAAATATATTTTTAAACCCTAGGTCATGTGGACAGAATTATTTTTAAAAACGAAGAAGAAAAATTTCCGTTTTTAAAAATATCCGGCTACGAGTGGACATGGCCTCAGTCTACTGTTGTGGTTCTCAGATTGTGAGGATCAGAGTCCGAGCATTCCGCAACACAAGAAAATTTTTTTAAAATATATTTTTTCTTGATAAACAAGCAAGTCTTGATATACGAGTACCAAATATCATCAAGTATCATGTGGCATGCATGTGCCTCTTGTTTTGACACCAAGAGTAACGTGATCACAACTGAGCCAATGGTTTTTCTCAAAAGCATCTTTTATTTTGTATTTGTATGTGTGTTTTTGTGTGTGCGCACTCGCGCAGGTAGAGGTGTGTGCGTGTCCAACACAGCAGCCCCCTTTCCCACTTTCCTCCTCTCCTCTCTCTGGTCTCAATCACTGATTATTTTTGCCATAAAGTGGGTTTGTTGTTTACCTATCCAGTAGATGGATGTAGTTAGTAATGGCAAGGATTGGCATGTTTTAAAAGAGCAGAGAACAAGCAGCTGAATGCAGGAAGCAGAGAGTGTCTCATTAGTTTTTGTTATACTGTAACTGTCGAGTTATCTGGGAATTTGCACATCAGCTTCTGCTTTAAACTCGAAAAAAGCCATAGCCAACTACAGGGGAGATGAGGCTCAACTCTGGAATCACTTTTAATTCTTGTGTCTGACAGCATTGCAGGTTACACAACAATCATTCAAAGTGAATTCAATTAAGTGAGTGGTGGATTCAGCTAAGTGAGTGAGAGGTCGATAACCTTAAATGAAAAAACAGAAAAAGGGTACATCACTATTCATGATAAATAACAGTTAAATCACAACCTCTAAAAATAACAGTTAAATAAAATTTTAACAAATACAATAAATGAATTATTTAACTAAGCGTAGCACATACTATTCTATTAGCCATTTAAAAACATGTAATACACAACATCATATAAATTTTTTGTGAATACATGGAAACAAACAATAATCATAGCATAACTTAAGTTACTCTTTTTCTTGTACTGAGCACTATAGTAAATAAATGAAATATCAAGTAACTTAGATTCAAGTGATCAGTCTTTTTGTATACGTAAAGAGCGGTATTATCATACCACCAGTGTCCCTGAGATGACCAGCAGCCGATGCGCTTCCTGTCTCACATGTTACTGACTGCGGTCTCTTACATGCAAATTTTTATACACAGACCCTATACTATTACATCATAGTTACATCATAGTAGAGACTGTGAAGTGGCGATTCTCTGTCACAGATGGTACTTGTATGTTGAGTCTGTACCTTTGCTCCACTAGTGACTGCGCAGTGATGCATACTGTGATGTCATACTCTGATCATGTCACAGTTGTTCCCTGTCGAATTACTTCAGCTCCATCACTTATTTCATTTTACAGTAACTATTTCATGCCTTTTGTTGTTGTCAATAAAGGCAAAAGTTACAGAGCTGTTGGCTCTGCTATACTACACTTTTCAGAGGTAACGTGCAGGTTAATTTGTTTTATTTTTACTTTATACTTTGTATTAATTATTTTTATATGAATATATGTGGAACGAATTGTTTGAGTTTCCATTATTTCTTATGGGGAAAATTAGCTTTGATATATGAGTGTTTTGATATACAAGCATGCTAGCAATCCAAGTTTCCACTGTAATCTTATATAAATACATAAAATGTATATATTATTTTAATGTGTGTGCTGTGGATGATGCCCACAACTCCATGAATGCATCTTGTTTTTCATTAATTTCATGCTGTGTGTGGAAATGTATGACTCTGCATTTGATCTGCGGCGCTGTAAGATCAGAGTTTGATTTATTATTTCTGGCATTGTTGGCTGTGTCACTGTTTCAAGGCTGCATCTTTACTGTTACTAAGAAAATGTACAGTATCAGTGTCCTGCGGAGACAGCATACGAAGTGTTTGTTAATTAACCAGTTTGTAGTCCTTGCTTAATTAGCACCATTCGTGCATTATTTTTGTTGCTTTTTATAATAAATTTTGAAAAGATATGTCTGCATTTGGGCTACATCCTTGAATTCCTATGACAGATAATTTACACACTTTGTGAAGATGCCTGGTAACACATACACTGCTTGGCCACTACAAAAACCTAACCATGGTCAGAGTGAAGTTGCTTCATAAAAGGTGCACTGTAGAAATCACAGCTATGTTTTATAGGGGAAGTAATAACATTTCTTAACTGTAACCGTATTGACAACAGTAACAACTGACAAATCTTGTCGCTCTTTTCAGTCAGTTCTCTTCCATGATGCAATATAGGTTTTAAACAGCAAGCTGGATTAGAATTTACTTTTCATTTAAATGTTGCAAGGTGGGAGATGTTCTTACAGCTAGCAATGTACCACTTAGTCACCACATTTATTATAATTATACAGTTAATAATAATAAGAATCTCTGAAACAAATTAAATTAAAAATTAAAAAACTAACAATAAGCAAATTTCCCCATAAGAAATAATGGTAACTCATGATTCATTCCATAGCCCAAAAATATTAATATAAAATAATTAATACAAAATATAAAGTAAAAATTACACAAATTAACCTGTACTGGAGTAGAACAATAGAGTAGAGAAGGAGGAGGGGGGCTAATGTGACTTTTACACACACACTGCTCACTGACATAGCGTCTCTGCTGGCAAACTTCTTTAACAAGGAACCTCTCCAATGACACTTGCTTTTGCCCCTTTTTGAGGATTTAGCAGAAATGTGACATTGCATGGGAGACGATTACCCCAAATCCCACAGTGCAAAAGAAAAAAGAACCATTGGCTCAGTTGTGATCACGTGAGCGCATGTGTACTACTCGTATTTCGAGACCTCGCTCGTTTATTAAGTTAAAGTTTATTTAAAAATTTAGCTCATCTTGCAAAACACTCGCAGACCAAGTTACTTGCAATACTACACCTGTTTTGCATGTATTGGTTAGATGAACCACATTTTTGTGAACTGCTGACATTATTTCTCTTAAATTCAAAATATAACTCTCATGTAGTGTATATTTAAAGAAAATGACATCACAACACATCCAAATAACCCAAGCTCATGCAGTATTTACAGAGCTTGAAGAACTAAAATAAAACAAAATGCAAATTATTTTGTTTGTAAACAAATTGCGTTAATGCTTTGAAAGAAATCAGTATTTGGTGGAATAGTAACCACAATTTGCAGTTACCACTTTCATGTGTTTTGTCTCTTCACCAGTTTTTCACATTGCTGTTGGGTAACTTTATACTACTTTGCCAAAATGCAAACAGCTCAGCTTTACTTGACGGTTTGTGACCTGCCATCTTCCTCTTGGCTAAGTAGCAATCATGTGATTTTAACCCTACTCACCCCCGCCGGACTGACGCTAGCAAACTGCAATATGGAGATGAAGATGACAGTTTAATGGACTTTTTATTCAGGGTACATGTTGCCTTTTTCTCATAAAATTTGTTTGGGTTAGTTTACAGTTTAGTTCCCAGTTTATTATTATTATTTTTTATCGGCAGTATTGAAAATCACTGGTAGCGTCAGCAGTGGTCAGATGTGACTTTAGGTTTATTTTAGGACATCTGTTTACCAAGTCTGGAGTTACAGTTTACTGTCAGTGTCACAAACTGTCACTCTTTCCCTTAAAAAGACGCTAAAGACTAATGCTCATATACGAGTGTTATATCGCTTAACTTGTTTGTATGAAACAGCATTAAATAAATTCCCATTGATTTAATGCAGACATTAATACAGACAGACAGCGGCTAACGCTAACAAAGTTTAATGGTTTATTTACATTCAGCACAGGCAGTTTATTTACATTCCAGAATTGATTCAATTCAATTTTTATTTGTATAACGCTTTTAACAATTGACATTGTCGCAACGCATCTTTACACAATCAAAAAAAATTACGTTTCTATGAAATGTGAATGTGTATGAATCAAAATAATAAGATTGTCCCTGATGAGCAAACCGGGGGCGACGGTGGCAAGGGAAAACTCCCTAAGATGGTAATAGGAAGAAACCTTGAGAGGAACCAGACTCAACAGGGAACCCATCCTCATCTGGGTGAAAACGGACAGCAGGGATTGATCAGCATAAAAATGTGTAAGACTGGAAGTTCAGTATGACAGGAGATGTGTTAAATTAAATGGAGTCAAGTTTGTTCCTGGAGGTAGACTGTAGGAAATTCCAGTCCTGAGCTATTGAACGACTGAAGACACAGGTCCCCAGAAAACAGCTGTCTGCATCAGTCGAGGACAGGACAGTCTGCGTGGAAACCATCCCCAGCCACCACACGCATCCCAGGCAGACCACACGGGGCATCCATGTGACGAGATCTCCAACCAGAAGCAGGACTCCAGGACGGGTTAGACAGGTCCAGAGGGCAGAGGGGTCTGGATCACTGGCAACTCAGGAGCGACATGTATAGCTCGACAGAGAGACAGGGAGAGG
>JAAGKR010013458.1:0-13955 GCA_011419295.1 Clarias macrocephalus
TAGGACCTGTCTCCGGAACGAGCGGAATGGGCTTCATGGGGCCGGTGAATTTCCCAAAGCGCGCGAGCTCCCTCAGTATCTGCTCGTCCTTGATGAACAGGGGGACGTTGGAGACCAACACTCGAGTTGCTGGCACAGACAGAGGGGTGACCTGGACCATGAGGTCTCTCACTCGTATCCCGTTTTTTATTGCCGTAGTTACAAGTGTTTTTTTGGTCAGAAAGACCACGACCGCTTTATTCATCCGGGAGGCAGAGTAAATGTTCTGGCACCCGATCTGATCTCCCATCGCTAGCAGAACTTCCTCCAGCATTACACCGTCTCCCACAACACACCTGATGCCATTCTGGAGAGACAAAGTCTCCCCACCGACCTCAGAGGTCTCACTATAAACTTTATATTTACACTATAAACTTTACTAAAGAAAAATAAATAAATAAACACGTTCCAGAGAATTTGGCAGCATGCCAAACAGCCTTCCACGCGCTCACTCACACCCAGCGCATGCGCAAAGAGAGAGAGAGAGAGAGAGAGAGAGAGAGAGAGATAGTGTGTGTGTGTGTGTTGTGTGCGAGAGAGAGAGAGAGAGAGAGTTTGTGTGTGTGTGTGTGTGTGTGTGTGTGTGTGTGTGTGTGTGTTGTGTGAGACAGAGAGAGAGTGTGTTCATGTATGTGTGGTCCATGTGGTTTTGGTTAAGAGGACGGTGGTTAATGCTGTTCATAGACGAGTATAACTTGTTTTTATAACCTCACAGTAAAGCTTCATAAAACTTAAAAAAAATATATAAAAAAAGTTAATCTACCAATGATTCCTGATCTTCTGCAGGAACATGTTGACTAATTCATACAACCTCCTACTGTATAAACATATGAATTCATATTCGAAGCATTATGTGAAAAGACTAAAAGCTTTGTGATGTTATGAGGAACAAAATGTGGTAAATCAGTGCAAAGGATGCACCATTATAATACAACAAAGTGACAATGATATTTATGTAACTGCTGCACTTTAATAAGTACATCATGTGTGAGAACTGCAGCTCAAAACGTCTTCACACTTCTAGAACAAGAGGCCCGTGATGCCCCTCCTCTGATGTGTTACTTCCTCTGACTTCTTTTACAAACAGCAGCACATTCACACAGAGTACAGAGGCTCAGCCTGTCAGTCACATCCACACAGAGAAGTTATTTACTGTATTAGTGAGTGTTTTGGAGCGGAGTTACATTTTCTTCCCAAAAGTTAAATGTCCTCAGTGGAAATCCATGATTCGTCTTAAAACTGTATCATCATGATTTAACTCATATCTTTCATATCTCCTGGAGATAATATATGTACCGTGGCCATTTCCACACCCAGTGTATAAAACATGAATGTCCCTATAAGTGGTTATTCTCTACATATAGAATTTTCTTTAGAGTGTGTGTGCTGTTTTTTATTTATCCAATCAGGGTGAGAAATACACTCACTCACTCAATCATTGTCTATACTGCTTTATCCTGTATTTAGGGTCATGGGGCCCATGAAAAATTATTTGCCATTTCCTGATTTTTGCACATTTTGCATATTTGTCACATAATTCAGATCATCAAACGGATTTTTATATTACACAAAGATAACGCGAGTAAATACAAAATGCAGTTTTATGATTATGATTTTATTTATAAAGGTAAGAAACTGTTCACGCCTGTCTGGCCCTATGTGTAAAAGTAATTGGATTTACACACAGGATTCAGACTCGGAGAATGGAGGTGCAGTTAAGATATTTATTATCTCAGAGCAAGGCAAACAAACCAGTAAGGATAATCCAAAACCGAGAGTCGAGAAAACAGGCAAGGGTCAGGCGATGTGCGTCGGGTATAAACGGGATCAGTTTAAACTTGGAAATAAAAAACACAAGCGGGGTCAATATCAGAAAAACAGGTATTCAAGAACGACTTGGTAACGACACTGGAGCTAATCACAGGGAGCGGATACTTCGCAACCACCGGAAGTGTGCGAGTCTCTTTTATTAGTTCAGTAATCAGTTTCAGGTGTTAGTATTCAGGTGAATGGTGGCGTTGGTGTTTGGGAGTTGTAGTTCTTAGTAGTTTTGACATTGCCCTATATGCTAAATCATGAATGAATTGTATGAATTCATCAGTCTCTCACAACATTGTGGAGGAATTTTGTTCCATTCTTCATTACACTGTTGCTTCGTTGAGGTTTTTAGGCATTCGCTTGTGCACAGCTCTATTAAGGTCCCACCACAGCTTTTCAATTGGGTTGGGGTCTGGATTTTGACTAGGCCATTCCAAAACCTTGATTCTTTTATTTTTCAGCCATTTTGATGCTTTGGATTTTAACCAATGACCTTTAGTTGTCATAGAGATGGCCTCAATTTGTCTTTAGAATACTTTTGTATACAGACGAGTTCATGGTTGACCCAATGACTGTAAGGTGCCCAGGTCCTCTTGCTGCAACAAAACCTCAGAATCATAATCCCTTCACTGCTGTACTTGACAGTGAGGATGAGTTTGTTTCTGCTGAAATGCTGTTTGGTTTTTGCCAAACATGGTACTGGGAATTAAGTCCATATGACATTGTTCCAAAGGTCTTGTGGTTTGTTAGGATGCAGTTTAGCAAACCTCAGTTGTGTTTCCATGATCTTCTTTGACAGAGGACGCACAGGTGGAAGAAATTGGCGCAGAGGATGCAAAAATGAGGAGAGACGAAAGGAGTAGAAGGAGAGGATGAGAAAGTACAAGCCATCTCCCATCTCTTATCATGGGCAATGTTAGATCTCTGGATAACAAGATGGACGAGCTCAATGTCTTAGTAAGGACAGTAAACATCTTCCGCGAGAGCAGTCTGATGTGTTTTACTGAGACGTGGTTACATGGTGATGTGCCAGATACAAGTATTACACTGGACGGCTTCAGCACTATAAGGAGCGACAGGATGAAGAGAGGGACCGGTAAGGAAAAGCAGGGGGGCTGGCTGTTTACATCCACAACGTGTGGTGTAACCCCGGTCATGTGACTGTTTAGGAGCGTGTTTGAAGTCCAGATATTGAACTGTTGGCTGTCAGACCCAGAGAATTCTCTCTGAAGAATGTGGGCTGTCAAAATCAGGGAGGGGAAAGAGTCTTATCGCAAAGAATTGGAACAAAGGCTGTAGAAAAACAACCTAAGAGAGAGTGGTGGAGATGCATGAGGAGCATTACTGGCTACAAGATGAGTGGCCAAGCTATTGAGCTGGACTCTGTTGATGTCGTGGCAAGGAGGAGGATTCTGTCCAAAATGCACAGAATCTTAAACAATTCTTCTCACCTATACATTATTCTCTCCGACCAGAGGAGCAATTTCAGCCAGAGACTGATTATGACCAGGTGTTCTACTGAGCGCCATAGGAGATCTTTTCTCCCAATGGCCATTAAATTATCCAACTCGTCTCTGTAACGTTTACACCACGGAATACAGACTGTCAGTAGTTACTGTTCAATAATACTTTATGACATCACTGTTCCCACAACTCACAGGAAGTTCCAAGTGCAATATCTGATTACCAGTACATTTGTGCAATATCCTTTCTTTTCACTTGCGCTACATTTCAAGTGCAATATTAGTATATTGATTATTATCAGTGTAATATGTAACTTTGTGTGCTATATTTAATTATATTCTTACTTCTATTTATTGTATTTTTCTTTAAATTTTTTTTTCTAGAATTTTACATTTTTTCCTTGTCTAATCAATTTTTTTTTCCTTTCTTCCCGGTAAATTAAATCAGTGCAACTGTATGATTAAGACAAAGCAATTTCCCTCTGGGATTAATAAAGTTCTTTGAATTTTGAGTCTTGGTGTTCCCAAATTGCCTGTTATGTGTGCTTTGCGATGGATTGGCACCCTGACTAGGGTGTACTCCATCTTGTGCCCGAAGTCTCCTGGGATAGGCTAAATACCAAAATAACATTGTTGTGTTATAATGATGTATACATTGCACTGATTCATCAGATTTATTTCACCATTATGTCATTCCACAATGTTGTTATGCTTCCACCTGCTGCTTTAATTCAATTCAGTTAAATTATATTCATATAGCGCTTTTAACAATGGTCATTGTCTCAAAGTAGCGTCACAAAATGTAAAGAAAATTCATGGAAGTGTGTATGAGTGAGAAAAAATGTGTTTAGATAGTAATGAGATTGTCCCTGATGAGCAAGCCAAGGGTGTCGGAGACGGTGGCAAGGAAATACCATTATTATTTTGACAATACTGGTTAGCTTTGTATCCCACAAGGCTATTAAGTGCTCAGTTGTCAGTAAACCGCAGTAGCTTCCTTTAAACTACTGTCAGATCTGCTGTTGTAGAAAATAAACATGTAAAAAGCAAATCCATTCAGTATATTTAACATTTTCAATAATTCAGAATGTTGAAATACTTTGTATTAATGTTCAACAAAGACTGTACTGTTTCTGCACTGTGACTGTAGCAGCATGATTTGTTTGAAATGTTCCTGACAAAATGTAGCCCCAAATGTTTATTACTTTTGTGAACATAATAATGTTAACTAACTACTGTCTGCTTTTTTTCTCCTCTTTAGTGAACAGATGGAACATCTGATGATGCATCAGGCAGATGTGGAATGGAGCTGATTCACTTCAGGACTCAGTAATTTCTGCAGATCAGTGAAATCATTTTAATATCCATATGCTAATAATATGATCAGTAAACTTTTCACTGTGAGTCTGGTAGTCACATGACTGTGCAGTGACTGTCTAGCGACTGCACTGAGGCCTTCCTGCTAAAGTGCTGCCACGGCTTCACACTTGCCTTGTTGCAAGGTTACAATGACTAAAACAGGAAATAGGCTTAGCAGCAAGACATCAAGTTGCTGAGGCAGTGTTCATTTAATCATCAACTCTGAGTGTAGTTGTAGACAGTTAAATACTGCTACAAGTGTGTGTATTTAGAGAACGATAACTAGTCCACTGAAAGATCAGGATTACTGCAACGAGAAGAATGGAGATAAGTGATAGGATTTATGAAAATGCAAAAGTTACAAAAGACGACAGAGCTGACGGCAAAGATAGCAAGAACTCATATGAAGGTGTTTATGAGAATGTGGAGACCCAGAGGCCCAGAAGCTGTAAGCAATCTGAGAGTTCAGGTAAAATTCACTCACACTCAATAACATGTATGTGTACTCATCTATTGAATATAATTAACATGAGTAAAATGCAATTATCTGTTACAAAAAAGACATCTGTAAAATTATACTAAATTCATTTATTTATTGTTTAAAAATGTTAATTAAACTAAAAAAAACACATGCAAACACGCACATGCACACATAGTTGACTGATGGATAGCGAAGAAAAAAAAAAGACCTGTTTGTGGCAATGTAATTTCTAAAACTATTGTCTAAAACTATTGAAGTGCAATCATAACCCATCACAGCAAAACTATTTGAATTGTATTATGCTCCAGTTTAGCTATCATGTACGTGAATGCTTCATTTTCTGTAGCCGTACAGTTACATGTTCTTGGCATAACATACCGATAAACTAACTGATTGCTTATACTATTGCTTTGACTAACTGGTATGTGCAAAAGTGAGCCCTGGAAAACAAGGGTGTTACATTATTGTTAATAGTATCTGTTGCATTCGTAGCTAACTCTCTCTCTCTCTCTCTCTCTCTCTCTCTCTCTCTCTCTCTTTTGCAAAGTTAGAGGCCAGGGAGTTTCCTAAATGCCTCTATATAATGTATGCACTCCCTTTGTAATTCACTTGCAAACATGATGCTTATATATTACATGTGATTGAGATGATATGTGATGCTTCATAAAAAGATTTTTTGTCTGTAAAGCAATTTCTTTAGAGCAATGAGGCAGTGCCAGAATGTTGTTCCTGAAGCTTATGGTTATGGTACTAGCATAATAGTTTTGAATCTAGACATGGGATAAGTACCATGTAAGTAAATCCATACTCTGGAAGAAGCACACTCTTAGCAGTGAATCCTTGGTTCAAAGAGTCATAGATGGACTTGGCTGAGTCAGTGAAAGGCCTGGCTGGCACTGAGCAGAGTATGCCGTGTCTTATTTCAGTTATTGGACTGGGCACATTTTGTACCTGGTATTTGAGGCCATTTCATGATCCACTGCAGGGGCCTAAGCAGAAAATATAGCTTTATTTATAGCTGCATTAAAAAAGTGGGGCATTCAATGTAGAGGCAATTTAGGGTCGAAGATCAGGGCGATGGGGTGCAGAGAGTTCGCAAGAAGGTATGAGCACCCAAACCCACACAACCTCCCACCCAGCACCAGACGGGGTTCGACCCGCCTGCCGTCGCCCACTGCGGACCCAAAGCATGTGTGGATGCAAGCCTACCGTTTATTAAACCAGGTTGGTCTGGTTGGGTTATAGAGAGTATGACTTTTTTTCTAATCTATGGAAAAATATCTGCATTGATTAAAGAAATGGTAGCTTGACAGTAATGTTGGATCATTATTGAGTTTGAGGAGGAGTGACATAGTAGCAGTGTTTATATTTTCTGGGGGTCTTGATATTTATTTAAAATGATTCATCATTCGGAAGAAAAGTGGTGATAAGATGGTCCAAACGTGTTTACAGAACTCAGCAGGGGAGCCATCAGGACCTGGTGCTTTATTATTTGGCATAGGTTCTAGAGCAGACAAAAGTTAATTACGTGTATAGTCACAGAGTTGTGTTAGGTTAATACTATTGAAAAATAAGTTGATCTCCTGTGGATTTGGGTCTTTCTCTGATTAATGTAATTTCTTATAAAAACTAGTAAAATAGTGGGTTTATTTCTCTTCTAATTGTAGCACACTTGAATAGAGACTCAGTGTGACACAAATATTTTCCCACTCTTCACTGCAAAAATACAGACAATACAGCACATTGTAAACATGTTTCTGTCCGACATCTTGTCTAAGAGTTGCACTGCTAAACGTGCATATTAGCAACACTTTGGGACAGCAACGTTTACTATATAAAATTAAATAGTAAACAATGACAAGGAAATAATATAAAGAAATCAAATATCAGTCATAATAAAATATCAGTTACTCCAGTTAATTGTGTCCTAAACATCTGCAAGGCAGCATTAGCATCAATACATTTCAAAACCAGCAACAGGGTCCGATCACTAATGGCTAGAAGTTAGTGTAGTGGCTAAGCTAATAAGCTAACTACAACAGCTTAACTTCTACAAAACATTTATTGGGAAACAGCCAACCTTCCCACTTCACCAGTGACCCCTTGGTTTCAAATTACACACATGTACTTAATTCTTTGCCTGCTTACCTGCAAAAAATACAGACAATGCAGCACATTGTAAGCATGTTTCTGTCCGACATCTTGTCTAAGAGTTGCACTGCTAAACGTGCAACACTTCGGGACAGCAACGTTTACTAGCGTTACACTGCCTCTTGTGGTGAGTGTTGGTAACAACAGTTTCAACTTCCTTTTAAACAATGCACTGTCTCTGTATATTGATATTTTATAAACAAATTACTCCACGTAGCAAAAAAGAAACATTACATAGAATAGTACTTCAATCTATAAAATTATAATTGGGCAAAATAATAATATTTTAAAGGGGGTGCCCCTTTTAGTGCTTCACTAAAGTCATATCCTTCACATAATGACCTGGTTCTTTAGAATTTGGATGTTGTAGCCGCCAACTACTATCTCATTAAGACCAAAATCACTCAAATGTTTATATTTTTTGTGGATTTCCAAGTAGGTTTATTGCTCGAGCTAGTAATTGTATATATTGTTGGGTCAAGAACTGTGTTGAAGTCTCCAGCTATTATGACTGGGATATTTGAGAAATTTGGAATGGTGGGAAGAAAAACTCTGAAAAAAGGAAGGGTCATATATGTTTGGGCCATAAAGATTACAGATTGTAATTGTTCTATTGTTAATTGAAAAGTTTATAATGATAATATTTATGATTGTGTATAGGCATATGTGAATAATATGGCATAGCAAATAGACAAACGTATCCCATCAGAGAATAGGAGACAGGTGCACAGATGGGACGGAAACGGGGTCGTGGGAAAGGACACATGACGGGCTAGAGGAAACATGAGCACATGGGGAGGGAGACAGTGTGGGAAGGACAGTTTGTCATAATGATATTATAAGGAACATAAATGAGATAAATTGGTGTAAAATCATTCTAACACAGCAATGTTATTTTGCTCTGTATACACTGTAACTGTTGGACTTCAACAACTGAATGTCATGTTTGAGTGAAAAGTGCAGCTCAAATGTCTTCACACTTTGACCACAAGAAGCCACTGATGCTCCACTTCTGGTGTGTACCTTCCTTTATTTACAACAGCACAGTTAACTCAGGGTACACGAATGCAAGAGTAGTTTACACAGTAATTCATTTAGCAAGTCTTCTATAGATTAGAGATGGTTAAGATGGTTCAATGTTCTTCTGAGTGAAGAGAAATGATGGTGGATATCTATGAGAGTGCGAGAGACAGATCATTAGAAATGAATGGGGGAGGCCACAATTAGTGAAAAAAAAAAACTTAGCTAAAAAATGTGTTTTTGTGTCTATTTACCTCTAGGAGGAGACACTGCATGGAGCAAGTGCTACAGACTGACTGCAGGGTGTGTGGCGCTGCTGTGTGTTCTCCTGCTGACTGCCGTCACACTTCTGTGGATCAAATACACCAACCTGAATACAGAATACAGTCTGCTACAGACCAGTAACAACAACCTGACTATAGAGAGAGACCAGTTACAGACCAGTAACAACAACCTGACTATAGAGAGAGACCAGTTACAGACCAGTAACAACAACCTGACTATAGAGAGAGACCAGTTACAGACCAGTAACAACAACCTGACTATAGAGAGAGACCAGTTACAGACCAGTAACAACAACCTGACTATAGAGAGAGACCAGTTACAGACCAGTAACAACAACCTGACTATAGAGAGAGACCAGTTACAGACCAGTAACAACAACCTGACTATAGAGAGAGACCAGTTACAGACCAGTAACAACAACCTGACTATAGAGAGAGACCAGTTACAGAGGGAGAGAGATGGATACCTGATGACATTTTGTGATTTGGGTAAGTAGAGAGATTTACTGTAGCATTACATTTTCTGGCAAACAGGTAAATGTCCTCAGTGGAAATCCGTGAGCCGTCCTAAAACCGAGGTATCAAGATTTACCTCACAACCTTTCATGGGTTTCTCCATATAATTTCACTAGGATCTGAAAATGAAACCATTTCAATAATATCGGTGACCCTTTATAATACTGGTCCATAACTCATAGGAAATTGTGTACAGAGTAAGAGATAATGAATCAATAGATCTTCATTAATACCTGGATTACAAACATTAATTACTAAATAATTACTTCCTTAATGAATTATTATGCTTGTATTAGTTTACTATTAACAGTGCAGTAATTACTGAGTCTTAATCAGTCTCACATTTCTCCTGGAGAACTAATATCTAACTTTGTCTGTATTGTAATAACAGCTGATTAATTACTGATCAGCTCAACATTAATTCCCAATCACTAAACCTCACCTTCCTCCTGGAGATAATAGACGTACCGCGGCCGTTTCCACACCCAGTGTCGAACATGTAAATGTCTATAGAAGTGCAGAAGTCACAGTCTAAAAAGAGAAATACAACAATAACCTATTATCACATTATAGTCTTATGCTAAAGTTTGGGCACCCCTTGATAAATAACAGATTTTGTTGACTTTTTAATTGAAAAGCTGTTAACACAGTCTCCCTTAGAAATGGAAAAAAATGCACAATATTTTCAGCAAACATTGTTTGCATAGTTACTTCTTATGCCATAAATTGAACAAAACAAAACAACAACAACAAAAAAATAATAACAATAATAAAAACATTATGGCACTGTGCAAAAGTTTGGGCACCATAAGAGTTCCAGAGTCTCAGATTCTTTTTTACAAGGTTTCAGACCTTAATCAGTTCGATAGATCTGATGCATGGCAACAGCTGTCATTTGTAAATGCCAATTTCAAAGCTTTACAAATACTTTGACTCTTCAAACTACTTGTGCACACACTTGTGGGCACTCCACAACTATGGATTCCAGTAGAGCAGCTGTGTACGACTCTGAAAATGAAAGTTATTGATGCCCACAATGCAGAAGAAGCTACAAGAAGATAGCAAAGCGTCGTCAGCGTGCAGTTTCCAAAGTGAGAAATGTAATTAAGAGATGGCAGTTCAGGGGAACTGTGGAAGTCAAGATGAGATCTGGAAGACCAAGAAAACTCAGAGAGAACTGCTCGTATGCTGGTTAGAAAGACAAATGAAAAACCCCCATTTGACTGCAAAAAAACCTGCAGGAAGATTCTACTTATTTGCTCGAAGCAGACTCAGGAGTGGTGGTGCACCGTTCCACAAGACCTTCATAGAAAAGTCAGCAGAAGAAAACCTTTACTGCGTCACCATCATACAGTCCAACATCAGAAGTATGCAACAGAACACCTACAGAAGCCTGATGCGTTTTGGAAACAAGTGCTGTGGACTGATGAAGTTAAAATAGACTCTTTGGCCACAATCAGCAAAGGCATGTTTGGAGACAAAAAGGAGCAGCATTTCATGGGAAGAACATCTTGCCAACTATTAAGCATGGAAGTGGATCTATCATGCTTTGGGGTTGTGTTGCAGCCAGTGGCACAGGAAACATTGCCCAGGTAGAGGGAAGAATGGATTCCACTAAATACCAGCAAATTCTGGAAGCAAACATCACACCATCTGTAAAAAAAATAAATAAATAAATTTTAAAAAAATAATAAAATTAAAAAAAAAAATAAAAAAAGCTGAAGCGGAAAAGAGGACGACTTCTGCAACAGGACAATGATCCTAAACACACCTCGAAATCCACAATGGAAAACCTCAAGAGACACAAGCTGAAGGTTTTGGAACGGCCATCACAGTCCCCTGATTTAAACATCATTGAAAATTTGTGGGCAGATCTTAAAAGAGCTGTGCCTGCAAGATGACCAAAGAATATTACAAGACTAGAAGCCTTTTGCAAGAAGGAATGAGAGAAAATCCTAAGTCCAAGAATTGGAAGACTTTTAGCGTCTATAAAATGAATTTGGAAGCTGTGATATCTGCCAGAGGAGGTGTTACTAAGTACTGATAATGTAGGGTGCCCAAACTTTTGCACAGTGCCACAATAAAGTTTTTTTAATTTTTTTTTCATCTTTGTTTGCTGAAAATATTGTGCATTTTTTTCCATTTCCAAGAGAGACTGTGTTAACATTTTTTCAATAAAAAAAATCACCAAAATCTGTTATTTATCAAGGGGTGTCCAAACTTTTGCATAAGACTGTATACAAAAGTACAAGCCGTAGGGCTGCAGAAATGCCATGTGCTCTTCATATTTGGACTGAGAAACAAAAGGAGAAAATAAAAGAAACATGGTAAAAATAGTCAAACCACAATTAGAATGATCAAGTTATGTAAGGGATCACCTCTAGAGGGCACTGTGTGCACATTTTTATTTTTCTGTAGTTTTAGATATTCGACTCAGTTTCCCAGAAGGCACCTTAGTCAGGTGATGACGGAACTCACCTGAACCGAGGTTGCTCATTAGTATTGTTATAAATAGCTGGTTGTTCTGGGAAACTGGGTTGAGCATTAATACTGTCAGTGGGCATGTGGTTTGGTTTTGGGGTGTTTTATTTTTTCGTTAGTTTGTTTATATGGGGTCTATATACTTTGGTTTATCTGTGTAATGTGTAAGTGTATCTTTTGGTTTATTCTGTGTATTTAGATGTGTATAGTGTTGTGTGTTTCTTGAGTTCCCCTTGGCCTCCACTGTGTTCCCGTTAACCTCCAGTGTGTCCCCCATGCATCCAGCATCTCCCCTCTGGTGTCCTCCCCTTAGCCCCTGGTGTCCTCTCGTGGCAGCTTTAGGCCTCTGTATTTGCCTGAGAGAGCTTGTGTCTTTTTCAAGAACCTGTGTATGTGATGAGAGACTGTGTGTGTTTGAGCTCTTCTGTGCTCACCCTAAGAGCCGGTTTGTTTGTTTATTTGTTAGTTTTTTTTTTTTAATAAAAGACTTTTGTTAAAACAACCCCCTCAGTGCCCATGGCGATTACAATTACAAAATTGCCACTTCATATACAATAGATCAGAAACTGTGTTTTTAATCTATGTAAATTCTTTCAATTTATCAAAGGGAAGTGTGTCAGCTTCAGCTCCAGTCTTTATTTCATGTCTAATGAGAGGAAGAGCTGGACTGAGAGCAGAGACAACTGCAGAGAGAGAGGAGCAGACCTGGTGATCATAAACAGCAGAGAGGAACAGGTGAGAGAGAGATTTTAACAGACTTTATTAAAGAAACAATGTCAGACTTATTTAAATATTTACAGTGCTTTTTTTTTTTTAAATAAAAATAATTCCCACTATGTCCCACACCACCTTCCCCACCATTAACATCTCTTTCTTTCCTCCCCCCCACCCCCCATTTTTATTTATTTATTTGCCCATTGACTTGCAGTCCAGTGTGTAGTGGTGTAGTCGTTTGCACTGTCTCCTTGCACCTCCAGGGTCCAGGTTGGTTTCCCAGCCAGTTTCGATTCCTGTTTCTATGTGCATGAAGTTTACATGTTCTCCCTGTGCTTGGTGGGTTTCCTCCGGGTACTCCGGTTTCCTTCCACAGTCCAAAGACATGTAGGTTAGTTTAATTGGCCACCACAAATTGGCGTGTGTGTGTGTGTCCTGTTACGGATTGGCTCCCTGTCCAGGGTGGACCCCGCCTTGTGCATGTCTCCTGGGATAGGCTCCAGGCTTCCCGGTGATCCTGAATACAGGATTAAGCGATATAGATGATGTTGAGTGACTTACAGTCCTGATCAAAGTTTATAGTTTGTTTTAGCTGCTGTCCATTTTAGTGTCCTCCTATGTGGCAGTGGTTGCTTGTTTTTTGTTACTTATTTATTTATTTATTTTTTTAGTTTCTTTTGTTCAGTCATTAGTGCTTTCATCATAAGACTTTTTTTTCTATTTTTGACATTTGTAAAAAGTGGTTAATTTGCTCGTGCGTGCGCTGCATTTTGCTCCGTCACTCTCCTGTGCTGCGGTACTCAGGGTCTGACTGCATGTTTTCCTTCTGTGGTTGACGTCTCCTCTTGGTTTAGCTGCAGTGTTTTCTGTTGGTGTCAGTGGTGCTGTGCAGATCCGTGGTTGCTGTACCTCTTCAGTGGATATGTTCGGGGCGGAGTCAGTGTTATGGACGGGGTGGCTGTCAGCTCTGACTACTGTAAGGGCATCGGGTTTTACACTCGCGCTCTTTACAGTAGTGTTGATGTTCATATCAGCGCCTGGTGCGGTGTGTGTCTCTGGGGTGTTGGTGTGTTCTGAGCTGTGCGAGCTGTGACTCAGGTGTGTCGCTGCTCTGAATGTCAGAGAGGCTCGCTGTAGACTCGGATCCCTCTGTGTTTTCCAGCTGACTGTCCCCGCGCTGCAGTTTCTGTTTCCCAGCCGAGTCACCGCCTGAGCTCCCCGGCTGCACAGCTCCGTGCGGACAGCTCAGCCTGTTCTGTCCTACATCGCTGCATTTGAAACACGTCAGCCGCCCTGCGGTGGCAAAAAGCAGTGTAGCTACCGTAGCTACACTTAAAATTTATTTTCAATTCTCCTTCTTTGTCATTTAAAACCATTAAAAATTTGCCTCCGGAAAGGCAGAACGTGTCTTCCACTGGAGCTTCTGCACCTGAACAGGATAGCTCTCATAGGGCCGAACAACTTCCAGGAGCGGGCCAGATCCCTCATTATTGCCTTGTCTTTTATGAACGGAGGCATGTTCGAGATCACCACATATGTAACAGGGACAGACCGAGACCGTCCCAGAGACCAAACTTGGACCGTAGATGGAGGATGAGTCCAGTCATGATGCAGTCTGCGAAATCCTTT
>JAAGKR010013459.1:0-13952 GCA_011419295.1 Clarias macrocephalus
CCTGGATCAGTAAACACTGAGAACATCCCCTACTCTGCTGAAGCGGGCTATTTTGTGGCTAAAGTCAGAGCTGTAGACGCTGATTCAGGTTATAATGCTCTATTATCTTATCACATAACCGAAGCAAAGGGAACGAATCTCTTCCGAATTGGAACCAGTACAGGGGAAATAAGGACTAAAAGACGAATGAGTGACAATGACTTAAAAACTCACCCTCTTATCATCACTGTCTCGGATAATGGAGAACCTTCACTGTCCACAACTATGAGTATTGAAGTTGTGGTTGTGGAAAATCTGGACAGTCTGCAGCCTTCACTAAGACAAGTGCCAGTAAAGGAGGATAATTTTTCTGATCTGAATCTTTATCTGCTCATCGCTATTGTCTCGGTGTCAGTGATATTTTTACTGAGCCTCATCGCTTTAATAGCAGCTAAATGCTACGGGACAGACAGCGGTTTCAGCAGGTCCGGCGTTCCAGTGGTCACTACACACCCTGACGGGAGCTGGTCTTACTCTAAATCCACTCAGCAGTATGATGTGTGTTTTAGCTCAGACACACTGAAGAGTGACGTAGTGGTTTTCCCCTCGCCGTTTCCGCCTGCAGACGCAGAGCTGATCAGCATTAATGAAGGAGACACTTTTAACAGGACACAAACTCTTCCGAGTACTACAAAGGTAAGGGATTCTGATTTTGTCTAATATAAGCTCGTGATTTGAGCAGAATTGGTCTAAATTCATCACTTCAACCTTTTAATTTCCTTGTTATCTCTCTTATTTAATCAGAGATTATTCCTTTGATGCCATCCCGTGGTCATGATTTATATGCATTTTATGATGATCAGATGATTCGATTAGGCTTTTAGTTTTTTGTTGTTATGTACATATTTTCCCTAAGCTTTTTTCAACGCCTAGATAGCGGTGTACCGAGCTATTTCCCAATATTTTACAGAAATTATTGAAATTGAAGTACATCTATTAGTTTTAATTCATTACATGTAGTTGATGGTTTCATAGATTATTAGATTCTTATTAAAATGTGATGACAATTTTTCCATTAAAATAGCACGAGAATTAGAGCTATTTTATTTGAGATTTTCTCATTAAACTTTGTGTAAACGTTGAACTTTATGACGAATGAAAAGTGCTCTATCTATCTATCTATCTATCTATCTATCTATCTATCTATCTATCTATCTATCTATCTATCTATCTATCTATCTATCTATCTATCCTCCGAACTTGGCTCTTTTCCCCTTTATATGTCCGTCTGTCTAGTGTTTATCATGTTTTATTGTAATAATTCTGAACTTACCTGAATGAACCACATGGGGTCGCTGTAGACCGTAAAGTGTAATTTAGGCATTATTTAATACTAGTCATATTACTAGCTCTTCCCTTCGAACGCTTCACAACACCTCATGGCACAAGTGAAATCAAACGTCTGCATTTTACTATACGATTATAGCAAACGGTGTATTTAATAGTTGTTGTTTTTTTCTTTTTAACCACCACATATTTTAAAGTGTTAGTTTTGCTGTAGGATGGATTATATTCTTGTACATCTGCTCTCTCTTTTTTTGTTGGATTTATCCTCGGGCCAGATCGTGTATTCGGTTTCAGAAGAAGTAAATGAGGGAACCATTGTTGGGAATCTAGCAAATGATCTGCATATCTTCGTTCAGGATCTAGAATCCCGAAAGTTTCAGATGATTTCTGCATCTAACAAGAAATATTTTGAGGTCAATCTGAAGACCGGGGCGTTGTTTGTTAATGAAAGGATTGATCGAGAGGCGTTGTGCTCCACATCTCATAAATGTTCCGTCCATTTAGAGGCTACGGCTCACAATCCGCTAAGGATGTTTCGTATTGAGGTAAATATAATAGACATAAATGATAATGCACCGATTTTTCCGATTAGTAGGCAGATAATCAACATATCCGAGGTTTCTGCACCTGGAGAGAAATTCGCATTGTCTTTGGCTGAAGATTCAGACACAGGTAGTAATGCAGTGAAAACCTATAAATTAACCCCTAATGAACATTTTTCTTTAGATGTACAAAATGGGGAAGAGATCATCTCCGTCGAGCTAGTGTTACAAAAGACTTTAGATCGAGAAACGCAGTCAGTTATTCATATGGTCCTGAATGCTTTTGATGGTGGAAAACCATCAATGTCTGGGACATTAGAGATCACTGTAAATGTTTTGGATTTTAACGATAATTCTCCAGTTTTCAGTCAACCGCTTTACAAAGTAAAGGTGAATGAAAATTCCGCCTTTGGCACGCAGGTCATTTCCTTTTCAGCAACAGATTTAGATGAGGGAGTTAACAGTGAAATCGTGTATGCCATAGTCAGGCAAGGCAATGCTAAAGGCGCGGATCTGTTTTCAATTCAACCTGAAACTGGACTTTTAACAGTGAAAGGAGAAATCGATTATGAAGAAAACCCTGCTGTTGAATTAAGAATTGAAGCAAAGGATAAGGGCCATCCCCCAAAAAGTTCTAAATGCAAACTGTTGGTTGAAATTATGGATATGAATGACAATCCACCTGAAATATCTATGACCTCACTCACGAGCACTGTCCAAGAAGACTCTAAGGACGGCACAGCGGTGGCATTATTTACAGTTTCTGACAAAGATGGAGGCAAAAACGGAGTGGTGCATTGCAACATTTTAGGTGCTGTTCCGTTTAAAATAGAGTCATCGTACAGAAATTATTATTCATTAGTTGTAAACGGGCCCTTAGACAGGGAGAAAGTCGCAGAGTATAATATTACGATAAAAGCTACAGATGAAGGGAGTCCACCACTGTCTAGCATCAGTGTTTTAAAAGTTCAGATTGGTGACGTCAACGATCACGCTCCTCTCTATTTAAACTCCATCATAAATGTTTGTGTTAAGGAAAACAGTCCAGCTGGGCTTGCGATAGCACGGGTAAGCGCACACGATGCAGATGCGAACGAAAACGCGCTTGTGTCGTATGCGCTGCTTGGTAGAGGGAAAGACGATTTTTCATTCGAAATAAACTCGGAAAGTGGTGATCTCTACAGCAAACGATCGTTTAATTATGAGGAAATCAAGAAGTTCCAAGTTCGAGTTCAGGCTAGTGACTCCGGAACTCCACCTCTGAGCAGCAATCTGACCGTGAACGTTTTTATAATCGACGAAAATGACAACGCCCCCGTCATTCTCCCTCCATATTCCGAACCTGGATCAGTAAACACTGAGAACATCCCCTACTCTGCTGAAGCGGGCTATTTTGTGGCTAAAGTCAGAGCTGTAGACGCTGATTCAGGTTATAATGCTCTATTATCTTATCATATAACTGAATCAAAGGGAACGAATCTCTTCCGAATCGGAACCAGCACAGGAGAAATAAGGACCAAAAGACGAATGAGTGACAATGACTTAAAAACTCACCCTCTTATCATCACTGTCTCGGATAATGGAGAACCTTCACTGTCCACAACTATGAGTATTGAAGTTGTGATTGTGGAAAATCTGGACAACCTGCAGCCTTCACTAAGACAAGTGCCAGTAAAGGAGGATAATTTTTCTGATCTAAATCTTTATCTGCTCATCGCTATTGTCTCAGTGTCAGTGATATTTTCACTGAGCCTCATCGCTTTAATAGCAGCTAAATGCTACAACAGGTCCAGTGTTCCAGTGGTCACTACACACCCTGATGGGAGCTGGTCTTACTCTAAATCCACTCAGCAGTATGATGTGTGTTTTAGCTCAGACACACTGAAGAGTGACGTAGTGGTTTTCCCCTCGCCGTTTCCGCCTGCAGACGCAGAGTTAATCAGCATTAATGAAGGAGACACTTTTAACAGGACACAAACTCTTCCGAGTGCTATAAAGGTAGGATATATTTATGTTTATATTCTAATTGTGCCGAATTCGTTTAGCCTGCAAGTTTGTGTGTGATTCTGTAGTACGTTTTGTCGCTTTATTTTATGTAAAAAGACTTTCAACTTCATTACATTTCGTATAAATCAACTCCAATATCTGTCCATAACATATTTATTGTTCTTCTAGTTTATATATTATTTTGGTTACATATTTTCTTTTTGCAACAAATAGGTACAGTATGTACAAAGGACTTTAAGGATTTATACAGTTTTGCCTATAGATTTCATACTTTTTGAGAATGTATAAAAAGTTTTGCCCTTAAGAAAGAAAAACTTTATAAGATGTTTTATAATAGCTTCACATCCTTACTTACAGAAATGTTGTGAGAGAAGTTATCTATCTATCTATCTATCTATCTATCTATCTATCTATCTATCTATCTATCTATCTATCTATCTATCTATCTATCTATCTATCTAGAGAGGGCATTAGAAATGATTGATTCGTACATTTGGTGATGTAGTACACGAAAATTTGCCTTTTTGTGCCACGAAGCATGGACTTCAGTCTAATTGTAATATAATATCATTGCATTCGTTTATGGTGTATTTTTGGATGCTATAATTCAACATTACTACAAAAATATAAAGTCCCACCTAATGTAGATGTAAATTTGTTTTGAAGGGAAATAGTTTTGAATTTGTGTGTGAAATTATGTCTAAAATTGACACAAGAGGTCGATGTTGACCGTAACACGGAGAATGAACATAATTCTCATTCAGACTCCACCCTCATTTACATGCAGTACAGTACAAGGGGGGAAGATCAAGCCGACATTTTTATTGTGGCAATATCAAGCTTATCTGCAAGGTAACCACGCACAATCTTCCTTAGGTATATTTTATAGGCCTACACATGATTATTCATAAAAAATGGATGTATTTTCTTGCAAAACGCGTATGTTTTTTTGGATCGTCATGCCGCTTTGTTTGTGGGATTTATGCTGCACTCAGATCGTCTATTCCGTGACAGAGGAGGTTAATAAAGGCACCGTTGTTGGAAATATGGCGAAGGATCTTAACCTGAATGTCCGGGAATTAGAAACGAGAATGTTTCAGATTGTTTCTGGTTCCAACAAGCAGTATTTTGAGATCAGTCCAAAGACTGGTGAGTTATACGTGGACGAGAGAATTGACCGAGAGGATCTTTGTCCAGTGAGTCAAACGTGCTCTTTACATATTGAAGCAATTGCACAAAATCCTTTAAGGCTGTTCAGTGTCAGTGTTAATATCTTGGATGTAAATGATAACGCTCCGACGTTTCCTTATGATATATACAATTTAAACGTTACAGAACATGCATTTCCTGGCGAGAGATACCCTTTACCGAGGGCGACCGATGCAGATGTCGGTGTTAACTCGATTAAAACCTACAAGCTCAGCTCAAATGAATTTTTTTCCCTAAATAGTGTCGCGGAACAGAATATCTCCCCACAATTAATTTTACAGAAAGCCTTAGACAGAGAAAAGCAGGAGATGGTTAAACTCGTCCTCACTGCTCTGGATGGTGGAAAACCTGCTAGGTCTGGCACACTTGATGTAACTGTGACTGTAATCGATGTAAATGACAACACTCCAACATTCAACAAGGAGCTGTATAAGGTCCGTGTTCATGAAAACACTACTTTGGGAACCCAGATTATTAAACTAAACGCCAGTGATACAGATTCGGGACTGAATGGAGAGATCGTTTATTCACTGATAAGCCACGGAAAAGAAAAGTCGAACGATCTTTTTCAGATCAACCCAGTCACGGGTGAAATCTTAGTGAAAGGACATTTGGACAGAGAGGACACTGCTGCGTTTGAGCTTCACGCCCAGGCTAAGGACAAGGGCTCTTCACCTCGGGCTTCTCACTGCAAAGTTTTAGTCGAAGTGCTCGACGTGAACGACAATGCACCTGTAATTTCCCTTACATCTCTCTCCAGCATTGTAAAAGAAGACGCGACTTCTGGCACCGTGGTTGGGTTGATAACTATTGCGGATAACGATGTAGGCCAGAACGGAGAGATCAGTGCTGCGCTTAAAGGGTCCAGTCCTTTTATTCTTCAACCATCTTATAAAACATATTACTCATTAATAGTGGATGGACCTCTGGACAGAGAAAAGACGTCTGAATATAACATCACTGTTACAGCTAATGATAAAGGCACTCCGTCTCTTATCACCAACATGGTTCTCACTATTCACGTTTCTGATGTAAACGACAATCCACCTCGTTTTACAGACAAATCCATTGACGTTTACGTGAAGGAAAATACTCCCGCTGGAGACATCATAGCCACAATCACAGCAACTGATGCAGATATAAACGAAAACGCTCAAATGATGTACTCTTTCATTCCTAGGAACTATTTAACTTCCATGGTAGACATTAATTCTGCCAATGGTGACGTATACAGTAAACAGTCATTCGATTATGAAACGATTAAATTATTTCGGTTTCAAATTCAAGCCACTGACTCCGGTGTCCCACCGCTAACTAGTAACGTGACTGTGAACATTTTCATCCTTGATGAAAATGACAACAGACCAGTTTTTCTCCCTCATTACTCTGAACCTGGATCAATAAACACTGAGAACATTCCCTACTCTGCTGAAGCGGGCTATTTTGTGGCTAAAGTCAGAGCTGTAGACGCTGATTCAGGTTATAATGCTCTATTATCTTATCACATAACCGAAGCAAAGGGAACGAATCTCTTCCGAATCGGAACCAGTACAGGAGAAATTAGGACTAAAAGACGAATGAGTGACAATGACTTAAAAACTCACCCTCTTATCATCACTGTCTCGGATAATGGAGACCCAATCTTGTCAACGACTTTATCTATGGAAGTTGTAGTTGTTGAACTTATAGATGATACTCAGACAGACACAAGAAGAGTGCCAGTAAAGGAAGAGGATTTTTCTGATCTGAATCTGTATCTTCTCTTCGCTATTGTTTCAGTATCAGTGATCTTTTTACTGAGCCTCATCATTTTAATAGCAATTAAATGCTATGGGACAGACGGTGGTTTCGGCAGGTCCAGCGCTCCAGTCGTCACTGCACACCCAGACGGGAGCTGGTCTTACTCTAAATCCACTCAACAGTATGATGTGTGTTTTAGCTCAGACACATTGAAGAGTGACGTAGTAGTTTTTCCCTCGCCGTTTCCTCCTGCAGACGCAGAGCTGATCAGCATTAATGAAGGAGACACTTTTAACAGGACGCAAACTCTTCCGAGTACTGGAAAGGTAAGAAGAGCCTACGTATTACATATAAACAAATAACTAATCTTCCACCAAAATACGAAAAAAGTTCAATCGTTTATATCAGGTGTAGATAGGCGGTGGGTTTTAATATATGTCATCGTCTAAGTGTAATTTATGGATTTTTTCCCCGATTCATAGTCATTTCAGAACAACGGACAGCGACAGGTGTAAGAGAGAGGCACAGATAACTTTATAAGATTAAACAGTTGATAGTAAATCTCAATCAATAGTTCACAGACAACGCTGCTTTTAAAGCCACGTGTATGACATAAAAATTGCTAAATAAATCACATAATCAAGTATAGATTAAACGAGATACAATTCAGTATTAAAGTGCAGGAAGTAAAAGAAGAAATCGTAGAGCTGTAGATGTGAGAAAACATTGAAAATTTATGCCATAAAATAAGAATATTTTCTGACGTTTTAATAAAGTAGATTAATAAAGATGCTTGAACCATTTAGATTTTTTTTGTTTGCTTTTGGATTATGATGTGAGTGTTGTTGACGACTAATGCTGCTTGTTTGCTTATTTATTTCTTTATTTCTTTATTTTGGCTGGTTAACTTGTTTAATTGCTCCAAAAATACTGGTTTTATTTTATGATATTAGTGAACAAATAACTATTCAAAAGCTAGATAATTCTCCGATACATCACATGGGGTCGCTGCAGACCGCGACTTTGTCATTGCACCACCCTGATAAGAAAAATATCTACAGTAGTTCAAATGAAACGCATTTGCCGGTGGGACATGAACTCTGTCGGATCGTATTGTGTCTTTCAATCTGAGTATTGGGCAAATCCTTTTGTTAATTTATTTTAAGACAACGAGGGACACAACGCCATGGATTACTCAGGATGCTTCATTACGTTCGTTCTGGTGCTTCTTTGTTTGGGGGATGTGTCAGTTGGTCAGATAGCGTATTCCGTCTTAGAGGAAGTGAAAACCGGGACGGTTGTCGGGAATATTGCGAAAGACTTGAATATTAATGTGCATGACTTGGAATACAGACTGTTTCAGATCGTATCTGGGTCTAATAAGAAGTATTTCGATGTGAATCTGAAGACAGGGGTTCTGTTTGTAAATGAGCGAATTGACCGTGAGGAATTTTGCACTTTAGACCAGAAATGCGTCCTGAATATCGAGGCTCTTGCTCAGAACCCTCATCATCTTTACAGGATAGAGATAACGATCGTGGACATAAATGATAACGCACCTCATTTCCCGGTAGAAACGGTCAAGCTGAATATAACAGAGAACGCTAGCCCCGGGGAGAGGTTTCTACTTCCGGCAGCTGAGGATGATGATATAGGTAGCAATGCGCTGAAAGATTACCGACTGAGTACGAACGAGTTCTTCTCCATAGATGTACAGAACGATGAGCAGAGTGTGTCGGCTGAGTTGGTGCTGCAGAAGGCTTTAGACAGAGAAAAACAGTCATCCCTTCGCCTGCTGCTTAATGCTCTAGATGGAGGAAAACCTCCTAAATCTGGTACCTTGAATATAATTGTAAACGTCATAGATGTTAACGACAATAGTCCAGTCTTTAGCATGCCTATTTATAAAGCACAAGTGAAGGAAAACATCCCAATAGGGACCAAAATACTTTCCGTCTCTGCGTCTGATTTAGATGAGGGCATACACAGTGACATCATGTATTCGATTTTAGGACACGGGAAGTCAAAGAAAGATTTGTTCATCATAATTCCTGAAACAGGTCAGATTTTAGTAAACGGACAACTTGATTATGAAGAAAATCGAGCTGTTGAGTTGCGAGTTCAGGCAAGAGATAAAGGCATTCCTCCGCAGAGTACACGGTGTAAAGTATTAGTAGAAGTTTTAGATGAAAATGACAACGCTCCAGAAATTAAAACGACTCAATTACTAGACCATGTGAAGGAGAACACTAAACCTGGAACTGTTGTAGCTTTAGTTACTGTTTCTGATAGTGATGGAGGCAACAATGGCGTTGTGCAGCTTAGAGTCACGGGTTCTTTCCCTTTTAAATTGGAACCATCATATAAAAACCATTACTCCTTGCTGGTAGACGGGGCTTTAGACAGAGAAACGATTTCTCAGTATCACATTCCTCTTGAGGCCGTAGATGAAGGAACTCCGCCTCTTTCCAGCAGTGCTATAATAACTGTCAATATTGCTGATGTTAATGACAATGCTCCACGTTTTCCATCACCATTTGTAAATTCTTATATAAGGGAAAATGGATTAGTTGGAGACTGTGTGGTAAAAGTTCTGGCAGAGGATTTAGATCTTGGTAAAAATGCTGAACTTTCATACTCACTGATAGAAAATTCCAACGGTGCCGTTCGGGTATCACAGATGATAAACGTCAATTCTGTGAATGGTGAAGTATTTACCATGCAGGCTTTCAACTACGAAGAAATAAAACGACTTCAGTTTATAATAGGGGCTACAGACTCAGGAGATCCTCCACTAACTAGTAACGTGACTGTGAATGTTTTTATCCTGGATGAGAATGACAACAGTCCAGCTTTTCTTCCTCCTTATTCTGAACCTGGATCAGTAAACACTGAGAACATCCCCTACTCTGCTGAAGCAGGCTATTTTGTGGCTAAAGTCAGAGCTGTAGACGCTGATTCAGGTTATAATGCTCTATTATCTTATCACATAACTGAATCAAAGGGAACGAATCTCTTCCGAATCGGAACCAGTACAGGAGAAATAAGGACCAAAAGACGAATGAGTGACAATGACTTAAAAACTCACCCGCTTACTATTACCGTCTCAGATAATGGAGAACCTTCACTGTCCACAACTATGAGTATTGAAGTTGTGGTTGTGGAGAATCTGGACAGTCTGCAGCCTGCACTAGGACAAGTGCCAGTAAAGGAGGAAAAGTTGTCTAAACTGAATCTCTTTCTGCTCATCGCTATTGTCTCAGTCTCGGTGATCTTTTTATTGAGCCTCATCGCTTTAATAGCAGCTAAATGTTATGGGATGGATAGCGGTTTCAGCAGGTCCAGCGTTCCAGTGGTCACTACACACCCTGACGGGAGCTGGTCTTACTCTAAATCCACTCAGCAGTATGATGTGTGTTTTAGCTCAGACACACTGAAGAGTGATGTTGTGGTTTTCCCCTCGCCATTTCCACCTGCAGATGGAGAGTTGATTAGCATTAATGAAGGAGACACTTTTAACAGGACACAAACTCTTCCGAGTACTACAAAGGTAAGATTAAATTCTCCATTGAATTTTAGGCCACACAATCTTAATTTTTGCTTTTGAGCTGTCTGTCTAATTTAGTTTGCTCTTTTGCCTGATGTGTTACATTGTGTATGGAGGTTGTTTACATGTTAACATGTATAACATGCATCTATATATTATAAGGCTGACCTGACATGACTCCACATGACCTCTGGGGGTGTGCTGTAGTGTGTGGTACCAGTAGCTTTGCAGCATATTTGTTGGGTGCTCTGGATTGTGGGGTGCGGCCTACATGCATCTGACTTATTTGTCTGGTGTATCCAATGGGTGCTCAAATGGATTAAGATATGGGGAATTTGAAGGCCAGTTTAGTCACCTGCGCTTTGCCTACTTGGCCCTGTGGATGGTGGGCTATGGTGTACTGGGGGTTCTTGTGCTTTTCTATCATGGCCATGGCATGACGTTTGTTCATTTGTGCTGCTTTAGCTGACTCACAAACTTTTTTGATTACTTTAGGTGCAGCTGACTCTTTTTCAGGTCTAATTGTACATTTAAAATAACCTTAAATATTGCTATAATTATTCATAAATATATGCCAGTCGTGAGAGCTCTCATTAATCAGATCAAAGTGTTAGTAAGGCTTTTGTTGGTTAGGCTGAGGGGAGTTTTAGTACCCTGATGAGGCATGACATGGCTTAGATTATGAAGGAGTCAAACATGGCTGAATAATGTGGCTATGAGAAACTTGACAGACTACACCTTGTACTGGTCTTTTATCATTATCAATGATACTGTAGCCACAAACAGACATTTGGATCCTTTGCTTGAAAAATGGCAACAACAACAACAACAACAACAACAACAACAACAACAACAACAACAACAACAACAAAAAAGAGATAAGAAAAAAGCAAAACAATCTAATACAATAGATGGTTAGACATTGTTGAACAGAAGATATCTAATATAAAAGACATCAGATATTAATTTTAAACTTTAAAAATCTATATTGTTCACATTTTACGTCTAATACAGTATATTATTTTGATACAAAAAACACCACTAAAATTAACTTCTGCCTCAAGGAGTCGCTGGTGACCGTGACATTGAATGCCATCATCTTCTAGTCAATTCTCCACCTCCACTGCTTCATAATCATACACACAGAGGTGGAGCGTAAGGCAACCGCAGACTGAATTATAAAGACAATACAGCCGAAGGGAAGAGTCTGGATCGACATATGATCCGTTTATATGGCTTGAGAATAGAAGACTAGTTAATCGTTAATAATAATCAAAACGTGTAAACACCACGTAGCCATGAGATTTCTGCCTGGTGGATCGTTAGCCGGGATCAGGGCGCTGCCGCTGCTGCTGCTTTGTTTGTCGGGTTTATCTCTGGGTCAGATTTCGTACTCCATCTCAGAGGAGGTAAAGAAAGGAACCGTGGTTGGAAATATTGCCAAGGACCTGAACATTGACATTGAACAACTGCAGTCAAGGGCGTTTCAGGTTGTGGCTGGATCTAATAAGTATTTTGATTTGAATCCAAAAACTGGGTCTCTGTTTGTCCACGACCGAATCGACAGAGAGGAGCTGTGTGCGAGCAAGCAGAAATGCTCCCTCAACATTGAGCTAATGGCACAAAATCCTATTAAGCTATATCGCGTTGAGGTAAGCATTATAGATATTAACGACAACCCGCCGATTTTTCCACTGCAAAAACTAGTGAAAAATATGACAGAAAATGTTGTAGCTGGAGATCGGTTTGCTCTGTCTGCGGCCCGTGACATGGATGTCGGTATAAACATAGTAAAAAGCTACAGTCTGGGCCCTAATGAACATTTCTCTCTCGATGTTCAGACCTACGGACAAAGCCTATCTCCAGAACTGGTCGTGCAAAAACCTTTAGACAGAGAGAAGCAGTCTGTATTTAATCTCATATTGACTGCTATGGATGGGGGAAAACCTCCCAAGTCCGGAACACTTGATATAACAATTAATGTTTTAGATGTAAATGATAATAATCCCGTATTTAGTAAACCTCTTTATAAGGTTAGGATTGAAGAAAATGCTTCTGTCGGAACGAAACTTTTAACTGTCACTGCCACCGACTCCGATGAAGGTGTAAACGGAGAAATTTTTTACTCACTTGTAGATCAAAACGAAAATGCTGCGTCGGATTTATTTTCCATAAACAACCTGACGGGGGAGATCAAAGTTAAAGGTAACATTGATTATGAAGAATCCTCTGCGATTGAATTGAGAGTACAAGCTCAGGACAAGGGCCATTCTCCAAAACACACTTATTGTAAAGTGTTAATTGAAGTAGTAGATGTAAATGACAATGCACCAGAGATATCAGTGACTCTGCTCACGAGCTCCGTAAAGGAGGACATCAAACCTGGCACAGATGTTGCATTAATCACTGTATCAGATAAAGACAGTGGAACAAATGGCAAAGTAAATTGTAAAATCGTAGTACCGAGTTCTTTTAAATTACAATCATCATACAAGAACTATTATTCTCTTCTTTCAAATGAAGCTCTGGACAGAGAGCAGGTCTCACAGTATAATGTCACAGTTCTAGCTAATGATGAGGGAACTCCTTCCCTCTCCAGCAGTCACGTTATAACAGTTCAGGTCTCTGATGTGAATGATAACGCGCCTTTATTTCCTGCAGCGGTGATAAACATTAGCGTGAAAGAGAATAGTCCAGTTGGAGGCCTGTTGGCATCACTAACGGCACGAGACTTAGACATCGGTGAGAATGCGCTTGTTTCATATTCATTAAATGATGTAAAGAGCAGCAGAGTGTCACATCTGATGAACATCAACTCACACACCGGTGAACTGTCCAGTCTGAAGACTTTCGATTACGAAGAAACGAAAATAATCCAGTTTCAAGTTCAAGCCACTGACTCCGGTGTTCCTCCACTAAGTAGTAACGTGACTGTTAATGTTTTTATCCTGGATGAGAATGACAACAGTCCAGTTTTCTTTCCTCCTTACTCTGAACCTGGATCAGTAAACACTGAAAACATTCCCTACTCAGCTGAAGCGGGCTATTTTGTGGCTAAAGTCAGAGCTGTAGACGCTGATTCAGGTTATAATGCTCTATTATCTTATCACATAACCGAATCAAAGGGAACGAATCTCTTCCGAATCGGAACCAGTACAGGGGAAATAAGGACTAAAAGACGAATGAGTGACAATGACTTAAAAACTCACCCTCTTATCATCACCGTCTCGGATAATGGAGAACCTTCACTGTCCACAACTATGAGTATTGAAGTTGCCGTTGTGGAAAATCTGGACAGTCTGCAGCCTTCACTAAGACAAGTGCCAGTAAAGGAGGATAATTTTTCTGATCTGAATCTCTATCTGCTCATCGCTATTGTCTCAGTGTCAGTGATCTTTTTACTGAGCCTCATCGCTTTAATAGCAGCTAAATGCTACGGGACAGACAGCGGTTTCAGCAGGTCCAGCGTTCCAGTGGTCACTACACACCCTGACGGGAGCTGGTCTTACTCTAAATCCACTCAGCAGTATGATGTGTGTTTTAGCTCAGACACACTGAAGAGTGACGTAGTGGTTTTCCCC
>JAAGKR010013460.1:0-13948 GCA_011419295.1 Clarias macrocephalus
CCCCCCCCCACTTAGGACGTTATAATTTATTCTCGACGTTATACACGATGTAATGTTTCAGCGCACCATGGTACTGTGGGCTTCTCTCGCATAGTGACAACTCAAACACAAACCTAGCTCCTGGTTAAATGTGTTAACCGAGCGTACCGGTGAATGAGTCATCACGAAAAGTGCTGTTTCATCGTCGCAGATAAAAGGCTCACCGCACTTTCCAGAGAGCTAGGCATGGGTTTCTGAGAAAGTGTAAATGAACCACACTGAAGTGTTTATCTCTGCTGATCTGTAATACTGAAAACCAGCCTTTCTGCAGATCCTGGAAAAGTGTATGAAAAGTGTTTGTGTGTTTGATTTTGTAATCAAGTTAAAAAGAAAAGAAAAAAAAACATAAACATGTCAGGAGTCGTCCATGCTCTTATACAGGACGATGTGTACTGTTCATATACAGTATGACGGGACATTAAATTGTCTTCAGCTCTTGTGATGTGTTTCTTGCTCTGTTTCTCATTTGTCACATTTATGTGTGTTATTGTATAAGACCCAGTCCTGTTTCTGTGTTTTTACTAAACAGTTTATAAATAGTGAGCAAGTGTCATTTGCATACAGAAGAAATATTCAGGAACAATGTTTTTCATGTTCAATAACAAATAAATAATAATAATAATAATAATATTCAATTATTTGACAGCACCAGTGATTTTTTTTTCTCATATCCCAGTTCAAAAACTGGGGTGAGAGCACAGAGTCAGCCAGCTTACAGCGCCCCTGGAGCAGGTAGGGTTAAGGGCCTCACTCAAGGGCTCAGCAATGGCAACCTGGCGGTGCTGGGGCTCGAACCCTGAACCCTCAGATCAGTATCCCATTAACCCACAGCCTTAACCGTTTGAGCTTCCACTGCCCCGAACTACATCCAGATGTGCATCAGTTAAGGTTTCTCACCTTATAACTAATCCCGCGGGGGAAGAGGCTCATGAACTCTGCCGACTCGTTGCCCTGCAGCTGTCTGTGCTGGACTGGGTCGCCATCCAGGAAGTTATCCAGCTGTGTGGCCAAGAGGGCACAAGCGGCCTGCTCATCACCGGTTGACTTCTCACCTGAGGGGGAGAGAGAGAAGAAAAAGAAACTAATGTTACCATAGTTACTATGGTTTTCATTTCTTAAGTTGGACTTCTGAGTGCAAAAGTTTGTACCGCCACAATGATTTGTGGATGAAAATGTAAAAGCCTCATCTCTTAATTCTACAGGTCATCTAATCTAATCCAAATAAACAAAGCAGACAAAATCCAAAAACCAAAATGGAACAAAGAGATGTTGTTAGAAAACCAGTTTGTTTCACCCATGTGAAACCCCTCTGGCAGATTTATAACAGTTTGTCAGTTTTAATGTGAAGACGGGTATTAATAAATTGTGTATATAAAAATACTGTATATATAAAAAAAAGAGAGATTTAGCTTAGTAAAAGATTATTAAGATTTAGGGTGCACTTGGGGTGCACAAACTTTTGCACTTGACTGCACAACATTCAAGTAAAATACAAAATATAGCTGGCAGGTGTTGTATGAAAAGATGCTTTACTTTAGGTTCATATTACAACATTTCACATTTGATATCTCTTACAAAAGACACAAGTCTAATATTTAATCAGGTAGCTGTTCACAAACACTGTTCTGAGCACTAACAAAAGGTTTATTGTGATGTACATATTAATTGGCAGAAAAAAGCCTGCTGTATTCAGAGCCGTGTATATGATATGCTCTGTCGGTTCAGGGAGGAGGTATAAAGGTCGATGTAGGAGGGCATGGCATGGGCACGGGGGCAGATCAGGGATCTATGTGTTGACAACCAGATTAGCAGCGTTACTAAAACAGCAGATACACACCGTGCCAACAGGCCAAATGCTGCAGTGTCACTACTGAAACTTTAATGACCCACCTGAACCTCCCGCCCTTCCTGTTTTCCCCTTGGGTTTTCCCTTTTATTGCTCTTACATCGCGATGAGGCTCCATCTGAGTCACTCGTACGACTAATTCTCATAGCTTATTCAACAGTACTGCTGGATTATGGATACTGACGTCAGACGATGACGAAGATATGTACTGTATAGTGAACACAAGAAGAAAAAAAAGATAGGATCCTTGATACTGTACAGTATGATGTTTCCTGTAATTCCGTAAAGAGATTCATTTAGCATCTAAGGAAGGAGTCTCCAATGTCAGAACTTTAAAAGATTTTACTCGACATTATATGTGACTATAAAAGATTCCAAGTTGGTTCAAGTTTTATTACATAAAACTGTCATTGTTAACCATAATTAACACAGTTTGTAATAAAAATGTACCACTTTTTTGCGGAAAATACAAACTGCATCCATGTTCTAAAAAAACACTTTGGTTTTGCAAGGTCAGCGCTTTGTCTTCTTCCTTCTGAGTTTATGAACAAGTCTGAGCATTAAAAAAAAAAAAAAAAAAAAGATTAGCGTTTATGACATTTAAACAATCAGAAAGCCTGGTTTCCTGTCCAAACCCCAACCACTGGATGCAGTGCCGATCACAAGCCCGGATAAAATGGGATGGTTCCATCAGGAAGGGCATCCGGTGTAAAACCAGTACCGGGTTGTGTGCAGATCCACTGGTCCGCTCTAGCAACCCCTCGATCAGGGCTCCCGAAAGTCTAACACCACCATTTAAACAATCAGCAACACAAGTTACACAGCAATTCAATGTTTATTAGAAACCTTTATTAGTTTATAATACTTAAGAACCCATATGAAATGTAGCTGCTTGCAACAAATCAGACACTAAACATCGGCACGGTTGAATCAAATCCACAAAAATCTAATTAAACCCAATTACAGTCTATCCTTTATTCGCAGGTCTACTTTGCTCACATTTGATCCTTGTGATTGATGTTCACGAGGGATTTACGATGCGTTCATGAGGATATAAAGTAAACAATAAGGATATAAAGTGAACAATAAGGATATAAAGTGAACAATAAGGATATAAAGTGAACAATAAGGATATAAAGCGAATTATGATGCACTTGCAAGCAGCATGTCTGTGCTATTGAACTTTGAAATTGCAATGACAAAGAAGGAAGGATGACACGAGAAAAGACGAGGGGAAAACTCATCATCTTCCTGTTTAAACCCCCCCTCGTAACACATCTAACATCTTTTTCCTCCTTTGTAAAAGACAGCGTAAAAGGCAACACAACTGCACATTTTTCTGATGTGTTTCCAAATCGTGTCTAATTAGAAGGTGGAGTTGCTTTGAAATTGTTTGTTTGGATCTGTTGCTCCATTGATCTGTGGAGATGAATTTTAAATCTGGCACTTTGCCTATCTGTTCCTGATAACATTTGCTACCTCATGAGTAAAATCGTCCCTACTCCACCCTACAGTAAATAAACCGAAACAATATCCCTGAGCGGGATTAAACAATGCAAAGCAACGTACTGCACGTAGTGACCGACTTGAATCTGACATTTTGCTAAATATTTTCCTCGAAGCATTTGGATGGATGGATGGAAAAGGAAAATTGTATTGTCGGCATATGAGCGAACAAACCGAATCTACCTGAATCCGGCATTCTAAGTGTGCGCACGTCCGGGAGCCGTTTAAAACTTGTTTGCGCCAGTGGAAAGCCAAGCAAAGTGATTTTACATATTTTGTGTGTTTTTTTTTGTTTTGTTTTTTTGCATTTTGTGCTAGATTTCGTGAAGACACACCACCACGGGTCTCAAGAATGTTATTCAGTACGGCAGCAAGAAGAAAAGGGAGCCGCTTTCGGTTTGTTTTTTAAAGCAGCTGGTGCCGAGAGGAATCAGATTGTGAGGTTTATTGTCTTATTCATTTCATATTTTACTTTATTTACATTTGATTGATCGTTTTTATATGCAGAGATATGATTAGAGTGTTGGAAATTGGTAATATTGGTAATATTTCTGGGTTGCTGGAACAGAATATCTGCATTAACATCATTTCCTATGGGAAAATAATTTTTGCAATACAAATTTCGTGTTAAGAACTTTGGAACGGATTAAATTCATATGCCAATGTACTGTATTAGATGATCATACAGAGATACTATAGTTACCCATTATACATGGCATCCAGTGCATTATGGGTGTTCTGTGCTCCCTAGACGGCCATCTGAAAACTATCCTACAGCAAGGTATGGTGGGGATTCAGAAATACTTTCAGACATGATTAGAGAACAGAAAAACAATGTGGTTTCTCATATAGGCCCGTTTCCCCCCAGGGTTTAACAACAGTTAGGGCTAAAGTTATGTAAAAAAAATAAAATAATAATAATAATAATAATAATTCCTTATACACCTAAACCATAGCATATTTCATAACACAGGCAAACCTAAGGCTTGAGATAAGAGATTATGTGTCATTGTTGGACAAGGCGGCGGTGGTGTTGTTAGACTTCCGGCTGCTCCCGCCGAGGGGTCGCTACAACGGGCCATCTCCATCTGATCCACACACAACTTTAGCGCGGGTTTTATGCCACATGGCACAACCCTCCAATGAGAAACTAAGCCACCAATAGCCGCCATTATTGGACGAGGTGTTAAAAATAAATAAATAAAACAATTTTAAAAATCACTTATTCTGGATTTGTTTATACTTTTACTTGTTAAAATTAAATGTACATTTCTTTATTATCAGATGTAAGAGTGCCTAGCATGATGCGAACAAGCTATATGCTAATACCTAGCATGTAGCAGTTACCATAGCTATTAGAGTTCAGCTAGTCAGCTAGTCTAAAATGTTTATTATGAAGCTAGCTAACATTTTAGAGATTAGCAATAAAGCTTAGCTTTAATAGTTACCAGGTTGTTTGTTGGAAAAAGAGCTGACTGACTAGGAGATAAAATTAGAACTGTGTGTGTATGTGTGTGTGTATGTGTGTGTGTGTGTGTGTCCGCATGCAAGTATGTGTGAAAGATTTTGTTCTTATCTCTTGTGAATCTTCCTTGTACTTTTGCTTTCATACTTTATTTACTTTCGCTTAAAGCAAGTTTTTCTACTTTTGAACACGTCTTTACCTAACGTATAAAATTATTTAACTTACCCTCCAACTTTAACCAGAGGATTCATATGATAAGTATTTTTACCCAGAGTGATGCAGTACTGCATAATCTTTGTCTTTACCAACTGTAATTAAGCCTCCATTTTAAAATCTCGAAATCACATAATTCATACATGCACATGCATGACCAAGAGTGTTTGTTTGTTTTTTTAATCCCCAGCAATGTCAGTTTTTATGTCAGCGAGGTCGTAATCTCACCGATCCACATGTGCAGGTCGGCTCCTTCGTCTCCTCTGTTCTGCAGAACCAGGTAAGAGTCTCCGTTAAAGAAAGCGCCGACTTCGGACTTGGCCAGCGGCACGGCCTTCAGGTTCTCCACCCGCCAGCAGTGCAGCCCCTGCTGTTTCACCTCGGGCCCGAACTGACCCGGAGCGGCCTGGAAGGGGAGCATTCTGCAGGAACAGAACAACACGACATGAGAAAAATCAATGGACATAAAAGGTGCAGAGTAATTTTCTGTACAATATAGGAAATTAAAATTAACGCATTAATTCCAACGAATACCACATTCTTTCTACGTACACAGGGATTTGGATTAGTGGACATTAAACATGACCTAAACTATGCTATAATATTTATATCAATATGTTGGAGGTTTGCTGAAAGAAAAAAGTCTCCAGTGTCGGCACTTTGCAGATGTTTGAAAGATTTTAGCACGGAGACGTTCACACATATCTGTGGCTTCTCTGTAAGTGAAAGGGGGGGAAAAGAAAGTCTGGTGAAGTGCTTAGAGACACAATATCAGCGAGAAGAGGAACTAATTCTGGCAAAGTTTTTTCAACGTTTCCTGACCGTAAACACAAGTATAAACACAAGAAGAAAAAAAAAACATGATGTAACAGTCAGTGCTTATTACTGAATAAAGCAAACCACGGTGGTGTAAAAGCAAGAGGACAGAGTGGTACCAGTGTTAATTAGAGGTCATGCTGTTGTACTGAATATCAGCACGGCTGAAAGGTAGTGCACTATGTAGGATGTACAATCCCTTGTTCCACACACCAAGTCGTGCCCTTGATCAAGAATTAAAGATTATTAGAGCATCTGGGAAACCAAAGTGATGCAAAGTCATAAAAGCTGCAGTGCTGTTATAGCCTATATCAGCACTGTCTTGTCCAATTATACTACTTGGTCAGAAATAAATGTTGCATAAGGTTTTAGGACATCATGCTTTTCATGATTTTAGTTAATATTCTGAAATTTCCTTTGGGATCAATAAAGTATCTATACATCTATCGGTAACTGAACGTGTTTTGCATTACAAGAACACAGATCACAGTTGTAAGTGAATTGCGCTGTAAGTCACACTGAAACCACAAATGCTCTTTTTCCTCTCTCACTTTCTCACTCGGTCGCTCGTGCGTGACACAGGGGAATGATGTTGTGCTGAAGCTGCAGATGATAAGCCACTTTTAGCCCCTGATAACGACTAAAGAGCAAAGAGCAGCTTTAGGAGAGGGGTGGTTGGAGACAGTCAAGATGAGATCTCACCCATCTAGGGCGTGTTCTAATACCATTCAACTCTGGGCTGCAGCCTGTACCAGTTAACATATGGTAGTAATGTTTTTTTTGAAGATGAGTCTAAGCTTGTAATAATGTGGTTATCTAAAAATATTTGCAAATATAAATCTACGCAAAAATATCAGAAGGTAAAAACTATCATAGAGATACACTATATAGCCAAAAGTATTCGCTCGCCTGCCTTCACATGCATATGAACTTGAGCGACATCCAGTTCTTAATCTATAGGGTTTAATATGATGTTGGCCCCGCCCCCTTTGCAGCTATAACAGCTTCAACTCTCCTGGGAAGGCGTTCCACAAGGTTCACGAGTTTGTTTTTGGGAATTTTCGACCATTCTTCCAGAGGTGCATTTGTGAGGTCAGACACTGATGTTGGACGAGAAGGCCTGACCCTGAGGTGGGAATCGAACCCGGGACGTGGAGGTGCGAGGCGACAGTGCTAATCACTAAGCCACTTTGCCACCATATTGCGATATATTAAAAAGATATAATTACAAACTGACTGGAAAGAGTTTTTTTCAAACACTATTATTTAGGTGGTAGAATATTTTAATAATGTCCAAATCTTACAATGTTATGTTTAAACATAAGAACAATTAATGGATTTTTTTTTGTAATAAATAAAATATTAAGCACATGCAAGGAAAATATGATTTACTGAGACCAGGTGATTAATCAGGTCATCCTTTGAACAACACAGAACGGTTTTAAATGGTCCATTTACATTTCGGCACTTGGCAGACGTCCTTATCCAGAGCAACTTACATTTTTATCTCATTATACATCTGAGCAGTTTTAGGGTTAAGGGCCTTGCTCAAGGGCCCAACAGGGACAACTTGGTGGTTGTGGGATTTGAACTTGTGGGTCCAATGGGGTCTCACCCAGCTGTACATTATAGACTACCACTCTAATAGAAAGCGTTAGATAGTAAGATCTTACTGCCATCTGAGCCGATCGCCTCTGTGAGATTTGAGCCAATTGGAGGATGAGCATCAGACCTGATCTGTGTTATTCAATTAAATTTTACCAAAATTTACAAAAATGTAAAACTCTCAAAATGAGCTTTTTTTTTATTTTTATAAAATCAGAGAAACAACCAAAAACCATTATAAAAACACGTGATCATGTGCATCTGTGCCGTTTCTTTGCCTTTGTGACCCATTTTCTATTTTTTTGTATAGTTGGTTAAACTTTCACTACACCATATTGCCTGTTTTGTACTGAAAAAAAAAAAAAAAGATCGTTCACTCTACTGTATACTGCACAATCCTGAGCCCTATAGACGTTTATTAAAACATATACTGACTAGAATGTTCTGAGCTTTAGAGGTTACACAACACTTCTCCATTGTGATGCTGTACATTACAGTGAAATACACACATGATCGGGATTTAAGATGATAATAAACACAAGCGAGGTAACCCAAAACCTATTATATTCTGTTTAGATTTCTAAGTTTGCTCTTGACCAACATATGAAATAAAACCCTTTGCAAGACTGAAAGAGGAAAAAGACATAAAATGACAAAGCAGGCTAAAGCATGTGACCACGCCTAACTCTAACAAGACAGCCACAGAGCACATGATCGAGGCCATTGCTCAAATTACATCCAGCCGTCATGATTCATGGTTTTCCACCATGCCAAAAAAAAAAAAAAAAAGAAGAAAGAATTAGACTTCAGTGTTCAGACTTACATGCCGATGTGTTTTTTCAGTCTCTCACGAGCTGCCATGTTACTGGTACTGATAAAACACGCTAACGGTCTCGGGTACAGCAGAGAACATGTCAGAAGAGCAGCTCTGATGCCCACGAGCAAATGTGTAAAAAGTCACATATTCAAATTTAAGACTAAACCCTCACATGGGAATAAATGACTGCAAGATTGCAGCGAGCACCAAGGCTAAAAATACTGATATGCAAAAATAGTTCCACTGTTTTCATGTGATGTTCATTTCCTGATTAAATAAATTTTTTAAAAAATGAATGAAAGTGAAAAAAATAATAAATCAAAATCAAACACGTCCTTACAAGAACGTAAACTGGAGTAACAGCACTCGACTTTAATATTACCACTGGTACAAACTTCTACTCAATCCAAACATCTACCATCATCTCAGTGCATAAAATCATGCAGACGCAGACCAGGAGATCCAACTCATGTTCACACCAAACATCAGAACGAAGAAAAAAAAAAGTCTGATGTCTGTGAATTCTCCTGAAACACGGCATGATGGTTGGTACCAGATGGGCCGGTTTGAGGACTTCTGATCTCCTGAGGATTCTTTCACACACATGCAACTATAAATCTCTAGAGTTTAGTGAAAAAAAAAAAAGAATAAAAAAAAAAAAAAGAAAGAAAAAAAATGCATCCTGTGTGAAGAGGTTCTTCAGGCTGAACGATCAGATCAGATTGAAGCTGCCGGGAAGCTTAAAGTAACTCAAATAAATCGATTGGTCTTTATAACCGCAGCGAACAGAAAAACCGCTCAGAATGCACAACATATGAACAGATATTAAAGGACGAGCCACAACAGCAGGTCATCATGTTGAGCCACATCATGTTCACGAATCTGCGCAATCATGTGGGCCTCAAACCGGACAGCTGAAGATGGAGAAGTTTTGCACAATAAGCAGATGCACTATGTGGGTTCCTGTTACAGTGGACAGCGAGTCTATGCTTTATACAAATAGTTTGTAGAAAATAAAAATAAAAAACACACACACACAAAAAAAGCTTTTTCTATATTGTTCACGCCAAAACGGGCCACCGTTCTTATATATTTATGTTTATATTTAAAAATATTTATTCATTAATTCATTAGGATTCTTTGCCTTATACAGAACCGAAAGGTGCTTTACAGCTACCTAACACATTATCATATATATATAAATTTTTATATTATATATAATAAAAATGTATCTGATGTAAAATGCATTTGATATTTATTTCAAATAAAGTATTTAAAAATAAACAAAAACAAATAAACAAAAGCCAACAACTACTGCAAATCCACTCGATTAATTATTATTATTAAAAATTAAACTTTTTTTTTTTCACAATTTTTATATCTAGAATTTTTTGAATGCATTTCTTTTGCGTTAGACTCACTGAGATAGAACGAATAGTTGTGAACATATAAAGGATTTGTGTAGCAGACACACAGATCAAGATTAAAAAGAAATATTTCACACTATAGTTATTTAAACGGAGTTAAAAAAAGAAAACAGGTCACAGGTTGGGGTTTTTTTTTTTTTTGGATATACGTCTTTCAGTTGCTGCTTATAGAAACCAAACCGGAAGGAACAGAAAGTAGAGCAAAGCACCAGAGAATGAGACCTGGGCCTGCAGATGCAAGGTGTGGCAGAAGGTCTCTCTCACACACTCACACACACACACACACACACACACACACACACACACACAAACACACACACACACACACACGTCTAATCTAAATACCAGAACAGAACATGTCTTAACTGCAAGACACCCTCCGCCAGTTCAGGCATGCTTTCTTCTGGCTCCGGCTCCATCCTGCCTCTGCTTGGTCTGTCTACTTGTGTGCGTTTGTGTTACGTCTCTGTTTGTGTGAGAGTTCATCTGTCCTGGTTAAGCTTACGTGTGGCAGGTAACTGGACCCGGGGGAATAAAACCCGAGGACGCCCCACGGCGAGGAGAGTCGGGTTGCCTGACGGAGAGGAGAGGGAGAGCTACACGCCGCTCCATCACTCCTGCGCCTCCGTCTTCACCCTGCTATCGTTCTATTCATGCGGCCGTGTTATGAGGTGTAGGGTTTGAGTGACTGAGAGATCGGGAGATGATTATCCACGACGAGAGGCCCGACGTTGGAGAAATTGGAAATTCAATAATGCAGTGAAAGGAAAGAAAGATGAGGAGGATGACGGGGGTCAACAGCTCCGTGTCTGAGCCACCCGAGGCACGACCTGGACGCATGAAGCTAATCAGCCAGGGAAATATGATAGCAATAATAAAACAATAAGGGGTTGGAGGGAGGGAGGGAGGGAGGAGAAGCCTGATACTTGTGTTCCTGCAATAATTATCTGACATGCTTTTCCAAAAAGTAGTTTATTTTGGTGAGTCAGTGCAAACAAAACATAAACAACAGGAAAACAAACAAACAAAAAAAGACTGGAGTAACTTTTCTAAACAACTTGAAGATTTGTTGCTTACCTTGGTGTAGTTAGTGCAGCTGAGGACCTTCCGTAAGTTTGAAGATAAACAGAGGAAGAGATTTAGCAGAGGAGGAGAAGCCTTTAAGCACACACACACACACAAAAAAAAACATTTCCTGTTTCTCCTCCGAGTCACAGCCCTTAGCACACCCACCTCAAGCCCAGAGCAGGGAGGGTACGACAGAACACAAAACTGTGAAGGAGTGAAGGATGAGGGCGGATCGAGTTTGTCCAACGGCTCGCCGCTGTTTGCTTTGGTGTTTCTCAGGTCTGATTGAATCAGTACCAGGGTTTGAGACAGACCTGCTGCAGGAAAGGTGTGGCCCTTTGTGTTTTTTTAAGCAACGATGCAGAAAAGTGCACAAATGTTCCATTTCAAGGAATCAGAGAACACCAGGTGTGTCTCATGTCACAGCTGCTCACGGATGTCAACGGCAAACCTGACAGATCACACAACACAAAACACACGTGTTACTCTCACTGTGACATGAGGAAACGTCTTACTTCATACGGGCAGATGTGTATCAAAGTACATTTCAACACAAAAACCATGACACCACGTGTCCTTCATGTATAGCAGCGCGGTGGCGTAGCGGTTAGCACTGCGGCCTCGCACCTCCAGGGTCCGCGTTCGATCCCTGCCACGGGTTTGTGTAAGAGTGGAGTTTGCGTGTTCTCCCCGGGCTTGGTGGGTTTCCTCCGGGTCCTCCGGTTTCCTCCCACAGTCCAAAGACGTGCAGATTAGGCTAACTGCCGTTCCCAAATTGCCTGCAGTGTGTGTGCGCTGTGATGGATTGGCTCACTGTCCAGGGGTGTACCCCGCCTCGTCCTACACAGGATAAAGAGGTATAGACGATGACGGAATGAATATTCAAGATATATATGAAGAACGTGGGTAAAAACGCCAGCTTTAAAAATAATCGAATCATTTGAAAGAATCAAGTGAAAATGTGTGAATCAAATAAAAAAATCCATGAGAATAAATAATTCGAAAGGTTTACATATGAAAATTAATGAATCGTATAAAACTGCATTTATAGAATGGAAGGAATCGTTTGGAAGAATCATATGTGAAAAGAAATTAAGTCAATAAAAAACTACATGTGAGAATGAATCGTTTAAAAGAATTAAAAGTGAAAATAAACTAATTGTATAGAAATGACTTGTTAATGAAACATTTGAAAGACTTGAAAATAAATGAATCATTTTAAAATTGTATCTGAGAATTAATCATTTGATAGAATTACATGCACAAATATTTTTTTCCCTGCAATTCTTTCAAATGATTCATCCTAATGTGATTCATGATTCATTTATTTCCGCCTGATCCTTTGAAATGCATAAATGTGCTCATGTTATTTTTTCAAGCAATTCACTTATTTTTCACTCGTGATTCTTTCTGATGATTCCAAATTAAATATATGAATGAACCATGAATCCGAAAAACAAACAAACAAACAAACAAACACATATTCGAATGAATCATTTGAGAGATTTTCATGGAGGAATAAATGAATCATATACAATCATGTGACTAAAATAATCATTAGTATATATACTGATCATAAAAAATGATGAGTGTATCATCTGAAAGGATCACAATGATTCATGGGTTTGGCACAAAAAAAAAAAAACTTACATTTGACACAAAATTGTAAACCTTAAACATTTGTTTTTAATAACACAAAAACAAACCTGATTTGTTCCAGATAAAATGAATCAGTTACCCCAGAGACTGTAGACTCAGACTCTGTAGACAGTTGTTGGTTGATGTGGTCTGACGTCCTCGTAGATGATCTGAATCATATGACGTGTTGTGCAATATTTTGAGCTGCTTTTCTGCTCACCACTATTGTATTGAGTGATTATTTCAGTTTCTCCTGTTTCCAAGATCTAGTGAATGTTTTGGACACAAAACAAGTGAAGACCAGAAATGAAGCATTTGATGTTTTTTAAGGACGTCCGGACTGGAAAATCAGCTTTAAGAGGCCGGAAAGACGAAGTGTGAGATCTAGAGCTGGAGGGTGATGATGTAATCCACTGGATTCCAACCGCCAATAAACAGCAAGGAAAAAGAAGTCTGGCTTTTAAAGGTTTTTAAAAAAGAGACGATCAAATTTTTAACAATTTAAGACTCGTTTCACCCCCAAGAGCATCTCAGGATCTGGATGAAAAAAAAAAAAAAAGTAGTTTTATTTTAGGTTCAAAATGTTTTTATTTTGATCTTCATTTCAGAATGGTGCACAATCACAATAAGACGGTGCGTAATCACAGTATCTTAAACTATTTTCTTCCCCTCATGTGTTCATTCAAAATGAAATCCGACAGCAGCAGAAGTACAATGACGTAAAAGGAAACACGAGCTCATTATGCGGGATATTACCGTCTCGCTTCCCAGCAGAGTTGCACAATGAGAAAGAAAAAAAAAAAAAGATTCTGAAAGCGAGACGGTCTTCCGCCTGCGGTCGTTTCACTTCACCTGGAAAATTTCACTTCCTCTAGCGTGACAGCGGAAATTACTACTACAGTATATCCAGATGATCAATTACCTAAAAAGTCACCTGAAGTAATAAAAACACAGCAACGACTTATAGGCAAACATTTTATTGTTTCATCAAGTCAAAAACAAACAAATAGATACAGAGAATTAGAGAAGTCCTCTTCTATACAGTGGCAATTTACGCTTAAATCTTCCTTTATTAACCCTTTTCAAACCCGGCCCGACTGAGGGGGAAACCCTGTCTCAATTTACACTTACTCATACACACACACTCTCACAGACTTAAGATCTCTCAAACACCCACCCATACACACATTCGACGAGCCTGGGCACATAAGTGACTGGAACTTTAAGAAAACATCGTTGAAGGCAATCTAGGGCAGAGACTCTGACGAGCTGACGAACCTGCTCGATGGCTTTATAAAGCAAAAAGCGCTCGCACAAAGCCACCCTGACTGGTCAGGATCTAAAGAGCAAGACAAAGGCCTCTCATGTCAGGAGTGAACCCTGGTTCCACCTGTTTATACACAAAACGTTCTGCATAAAGGTTTCCAGTATTATACAGTATTTTTTTTTTCAAACCCATCCATCGCAAACCCTTAGATGGTGGTAAGGGAAAAAAAAAGAAAAAAAAA